>JAOVYX010017593.1:0-21893 GCA_035668315.1 Drosera spatulata | reverse complement strand
TTTTGGCTTTTGCGACTAAAATTCTTCATTTAGCGACTAAAAATCTTAGTCGCCTGTTTGGTTGATTTTTGTAGTGAACGGTGCGCACATATATATATAGAGGGTGTTAGTTCTTCGTAAGCATCTTTATTGGGTGTTGTCATATATATACAAAGAGAGAGAGAGTGTGTGTGTGTTACTACTTCAGAAGCATCTTTGTTACGGTGTCATAGGCACAACAAATTGAAATTACTGGTCAAACCTACAAGGAACGGATTTACGTTATATAATAATTTAACTGATATTTTTAATTTTCTATGAAATTATAATTTGAGGGGGGTGGGGGTTGTTGAAAAGAACGAAAATAAAATAAAGATACAAAATTGACTAAGTTCAGTTTTAGATTTGTTGTTCTTGGGAAAGTTCTACCAAGTAGATAAAAGTGTATGGCTTATGTAATAGTCACTCATCCATGGATTTTAATAAGGGGAATGTAGAGATACAGTAACTGTAGCTTATGTTGACGACAGCCCTTATAGATTTAAATTCTAATTGTCACTTTTTTAAAACTTTAAATTTAATAACCTAAAAATAATTTGATTTTAAGAAGATTATGAGTGGAGCTACAGTCCCCTATTCTCCTTTTAATAATGTAGTATAATTTTTACTTCATGTTCATTTATGATATGTGTTGTAATTATTACGACAAAATAAGAATTATTGAGTACTTTTATTTGTTATCATTAAGTATGACATAACGAAAATAACATAATTACTCTATGCCAAAAAAAGAAAGCATATACTAGATATGTTTTATTATGAACTTTGCTTAACGTAGTATGATAATGACCTAACAAAGATTAGCCTCATATCATATTCAATTTCATGCATACATGGATTAACCAAACCAGAACGACATTAATCTATAATTTGTTATTAATATTAATAAAATAAGAATGATTAAATGCATACATGCTCCCTCAATGTAACTAGGTAGGTAGTCCAACTACATTAAATTAGCAATTATGAATGAATCAACATATGAACATGATACCATAATCATAGAACAATGAAGCTAAAAAGATCAAATAACATCTCTCATATAATCCATGAACGCGATCCAATTACTAAGTCATACTAGAATTCTACACTACTACTCCTATAACGATTAATGAACAATTCAGAAAATGATAATAGACAGTCATTACGAACTACAACCATAAAAAATAAAAGATATAAAATGTTAAACCAACAGAGATTGGTCTAAATAAAGGTCGTTTCCCCTATTACTAAGACTACAAAATGTTGTTTTAAAGTATAGCCAATATCTGATATATAAGCAGCGATTTCAAATCTAGAGGTTAATCGTACTCTGGTAACTTTACGTAAGGCAGAGTTTACTCACTTCTTGGTCTTCATCCCCCCTCAGTCACTACGAAGGCCCCCGATCAGTGGAATAGGAGAACGATGATCCCTCAATGATGGAACGTAGCATAGCGTAGATCTTAATCATCCTTGATGTTACTCTCGATGTTGTTCGTGGAGATCCTCGTCTTGGAACGGAATGGCGGCTCTCCACTATGAAAAATTAATGAAAAACTGACGATGAATGGATATTTCATCGTGGGTCTTTATAGGGAAATGAAAAATAATTGATTTTTTCCCTAAATATCAAGATAAGATAAAGCAGATCGAGGACGATACAGGGCACGTGCTCAAGGGACATGGCCCTTGCCAAGGCAGAAGACCCGTGCTCTATGCCCAATGCTATTCCTTAACACCGTGCTCAGCAACTTTGGTTCACCATGTTGCACGGTCCGTTCACACCATGTACGATCGTGATTTTCAGAAAATCAGCATACTTCGTCTTTCAACTCCACATACGCCATAAACATATTCCCAAACCTTTGAAATCATCGAGCAACTCCAGAAAACAGATAAGAAACTCTTCATAAGCAGCTCACAATAAGAAATGCTTCAAACTCTTCATATCTGCAATAAAACCAAGAAATACGACAATATCGACGCTCTAAATAATAAAAGGAACTAAAATGACACAAGCTAACATGAAAATCGACACAAACAAGCAACTTTGACTTCACTATAAAAAAATAGCATTATAGTGACTACCATTAATTATGCAGTCGCTAATTAGTGACGGATAAAATATAGTTAGTCACAGAATATTATTTATGATAGAAAAAAATTTTCCGTCATAAATTAGCAATCGAGACGAAAATTTGGTCGCAAATTAGCGACAATAATATCAAATCGGTCACTGACCTGAATAAAACATCAGATCTGTGTTTCCCCTTGTCACTTTTTGTCCCAAAATTTTTTTCCCAAATCCGACGAAACTCCACCACCCCCAAATTTGTCCAACATCCGATGACCACGACCACCTCCTCCGTCCGACCACCATCACCCCTCGCCACTTCCTCCCTGTTCGGACCACCCTTCATAGCCGTCGTTTTGTCCCATAGCCATCGACACTGGGAACCACCAGCCGTCGCCTCGGAGAACCACCGGCTGTCGCCTTGTCATAGCTGGAGCAGGTACATCGAGAACCCATTGCAGCCGCTATCGGAAACCACCAGCAACAGCCGTCACCTTTGTCATTTCGTGATTTTGACAAAAATCACTCTAAGCGAATATCTTGACCTTAATGTCTCAATTTGTGGTTAATTATCCTTTAATTTTGTTAATATTCAATGGTTGAATTCTTTGAAAGATTGTTTGGAGGGTTAGGGCTTTCCTGAAGGTTGTTTGGATGATTTGGTTATTTCGGAGGGATCAAGAGTGTGTATCGATTCAGAATGTTTTAATTGAACTTATGAAAAGGTTGAAGATTGTGATTGTGATTTAGATTTAATGTTGAAGAAGAATTATGACTTTAATGGTTTTTGATTTATGATTGGGTTGTTTTAAGGTTCAAATGTAACCTTTTTTTATTTTGGAATTTTTGGGTTAAACGACATTATAGAATTAAACTTGATTGCAACTTGTTGAACGTTAGTTAAATAGATCCAATTTTGGGTTGATTTTATTTGTTATTGTGATTTTTTTGGTGTATAGTTTTATAGTGTTAAGTGTCGAATTGAATTTAATTATTTTGAAACTTGTTAAATGATGAATGAAACGAAAATTTTAAAACATTGAATGGTTTTTTAGTGTAGATTTTTTTATTGTGAATTTTTTAAGTTATATATGTATGATTTTTTTATGTTTGTCGGTAGTTTTTTTAATCTTATTAAATATTGTGTAGCTAGTTCGAGTTCTTGATATTATGTGTGACAAAATAATTTTTTTTAGCTAATTTGTTTAACTTTAGTGAAAGTAAGGAATTATTTGCTGTAGAACTAAAATTTAGTACCTGTAGCGATTTGTGATTAATGTATTTGACATGGATCATGTTTTAATCAATAGAAAGATGAGATTGGATTTTTCATGGTTTTATGATAGATCATGGATGTGTGAATGGCTTGTGGATGAGTATTTTAACACTGTGTGTAACGTCTCGATTTTTTATTACTTATTAATGACACATATGACGTCACTGTCGCTGGGCCCAATGCCCCAGCTAGGCAAAAACTATACATCCTGACTTAATCATAAGAATTAAACTAAGTTCACTTATACAATATTAGTTTATAAATTTTTGATGCACTCAATCATCACTCAGAATATCACTTTCCTTGCGAAATTTACATCTAGTATCAAAACTTAGATCACACTTCTCTCTAAGTCTTCCTCCAGTAACACAGAGAAGAGGAAAGACACAAAAAATTATTGTCGTGAGTTATAGGAACTCAATAACGTGTCGGCCCCCTTATCAGAGGTTACACGAAAGAAAAAGATAATAAAAAAAAAGAAATGAGTACTGTAACATTATCGACATGATTTAATACCGTCATACCCTTTATGATAATGACAGTCAAGACCTCCATATCAAACAAATTGAGACAATGACACTGTAAGACAACCGGTCCCCAGTCTAAGTCTCACGCACTACAGCACTCAACAGTTCACTCAAGACTTTGTTATACTTACCATTATGTCAATAACACAGAGACGACAGACAATAGATACCCTCAATGTTATAACTTTGTCCTTGGCAAGACTTATTCAATTTCATAGATAAGCTTTATTTGGCTTTACCAAAAAGGACATCTGCAAAAGGGGATCACCCAAACCGAAGCCCAATAGTGAGATACCCTCATACCAAAAGGTCGATGAAAGAATGTCACCACCAAGTCACTGTATAACACATGTGACAGACACAACATTCTTTTTGTTTTATACCATGGAGTTATCTCATACTACAAAAAAAGGCGATTCTACGACGGGAAAAAAATGCGACGGATTATTCCCGTAGCAAAATGTTGTATTTAGCGACGGATCCGTCGCAAAAGAAATTATGGGAAAAAGAATATTAAAAAAACTAAAATTACGATGGAAAGTCAACATCCGTCGCAAATTTGTAATAAAAGTACGGCGGATTCCGTCGCAATTATGCATTGACAAAAATTGTTAAAAATTATTAACAGCGAATGAAGTTTATGCGACGGATTCCGTCGCGAAATCATGGTTTATGCAAACTTTTTTCCTTAAATTTTTCCTAAGTGTTGTGAAGACAGAATATCTGCGACGGGTTCATCGTCGCAAATACTCTAACTTCACAACACTTAGGAAAAATTTATTATACGATATTATTTTTAAGGTTATTCGGACAAAATACGTTGAAGTGTGTAATAAAATTTAAATTTCATTAATATTCTATATTTGATGTCAATATATTATATATTATAAATTAATTTACCGTACCTAAATTATATATGTATAAAAAATATATAAGACACAAGTGGTAGCATAATTAATTTTTCGATTATTTGTTATCTTCTAAATAATGATATAGATGATTTATATCTCATTTATTCGGTTGTGATATTTGGATGATGAATGTAAGATTTTAAAGCTCGGACATACGGTTAAATATTAGGGTTTAGGTTTAGGGTTTTGTTTATTTTTAGTAATTACATTAATGCGACGGATTCCGTCGCAGATATCAACTTTTATGATGGAATCCATCGCACAGTATTAAGAAAAATTCAATTAATGATTTTGAGAAATAAACTAATCATGTTACGTGTTAAAGTTTGAAATTATTACCTCAAATTAAGATAATTACAATTTTAAAAGTTTTTATGCGTTTCAATGCATTTCAAGTGAAAAGTTTTCATTAATTTATTATACCTAAATTATAAATGTATCAAATATATATAAGACAGAAGTGGTAGCGTAATTAATGTTTGGACTATTTGCTATTTTCTAAATAGTGATATTTGGATGAGAATGTAAGGTTTTAAAGTTCGATCATAAGGTTGTGACGGATTTAGGGTTTAGGGTTAGGGTTTGGATTAATTTTAGTAATTACATTATTGTGACGGATTCCGTCGCATAATATTAAAAGTATATATATAATTTATTTGTTAAAAATTAAAAAGTTATTTGCGACGGATCCGCAATCCTAGGATAAATATATAAATGTTATATACGAAGGATTCGTCGCTAATTATAGAAGTTTTGCGACGGATACCGTCATAAAATGGGGTTAAATTTTTTTACTGAGGTTTTGCGACTGAATCCGTCGCAAAACCTCAGTGTATAAGTTCAGCTGCCGCTCGTTTCCCCTTCCTCCTTTTCTTTTTTCCTTTTCCTCCCTTCCGCCCTGCAGCCGCCCCGCTTTGCAACGCCTCTCCCCGCAGCCATGCCGTCCGACGTCGTTCATCGCCAGTCGCTTCAGCCCACCGTCGTCCTCGCCTCCTGGAGTCACCCTAGTCGCTGCTGTCCCCGACGTCGCTAGCGCCGTGCTGCCCCCAGTCTCTTGTCGTGCTGTGCTGCCGTCTGCGAGCGAGCGAGGTAGCGCTCGAGGTAACAAGAGGAACGCCGTGAGTTAACAAGGCCCACGGTCGCCGCCAGTCAGTCCAATTGCCACGAGGGAGGTAACGCTCGAATTTAATGATTTTTCGATCTGAGAATGCGATTGTGTATGGTTGTGTCTCCAATGCTTATGACCATTAGAAGAAACCGGCAGAATCGATTGTGTATGGTTGTGTCTCGAATGCTTATGATATATCCTAATGCTTATTGCCTGGGAAGGTTTCAATGTAGAAATCTCGTTTAATGTCATAGATTTACATGATACTGGATTAGTTAGCCTAATGAATACATTAGGATATATCAATTCATTACACAGGAAAACCTATGCTTAGAACCGAGCTTTAAAAAAGATTACACATGCTCATGGAGGGATAGATGAGAATACAACAAGTATTATGGTTGCATGAGGTGTCAAATTAGTCTTTAATTTTCCCCTTAATAACAGAGGTACTTCTTAGAGAGGTAAACCTTGTAAATAGGGCCACATATAGCTATGCATAACAGATAGAGGGGGAGTGATTTGATTTCAACAAATCATTCCTGAAATCATACCGGATAAGACCAAATTGGTGATCATCAATTTATGGATTTACACTCTTTTCACATATTCACCCTCATTATACCAGCAAACAAGACCTAACACACACCATGTAATAACACTCCGTAACACTCAGTATGTAGCATATAGCACATAGCAGTTGTAATTAGTATTTTACGTCAGTCATATTTAGTGACTACGTCCAAAAATTCCAATGTATTTATTATACTCACGGTATAATTACATTCATCGCCACACACAATAAAAATAAATGTTACCTTTTATCACAATTCTTCATATGCACATGTTCAATCTCGTCCTTAAGTGACGATGAGCAGCATTTTAAAGTCTTATAATGTAATAGGATACGCGTATTAAGACACATCCGTATGAATGATTGTTGACGTTATGGAATTAAGTATATTTATTCATATTTCTTGAGAAACCGTCAGAGTAACATTTTGTGGTGATGCTAAGCTTTGAGAAAAGTCTTTGACACTTATTTTGATAGTCCATGATGATGATTTTATGTATTTATCATCATTAGAAGTGTTTGTGAATATTTGGAGTTATTTTGGGGTCAAAATGGTTTATTTTTGGATTCTGTCCAACATGACCATTCGACACGTTTAAATCTTTAACTTCTTTTATACAACTCCAAAAAAAATTTTGTAAAATTTTATATAAACTAGACTGTATAACCTTTTCATTGAATCAGAGTGTTGACCATGAAATTTACCAATAATAGCAGTTTATTCGTTTAAGTTTATATTTTCTGCTAGATCAGACAATTTGACCTTTCTTTACTAATAAGTACATAAATCCTTGTATACAACTCCAAATCTAGATGTTTAAACTGTTCTGAAAACTAAACTTCAAGAAATTTCAATTGATATAAGACTCATTTTCTAACTCTTTCTGTGTGATTTCAGATCAAGTCACAAAATTATCCCTATAACCAGTTTTTACATATTGATATATTCACACGTTTGGATTTATATCTTGAGATTTACAACTCCAAATCGTGATCTATTAACTTTATCAAAAACTAAACATATGAAGATTTAATATATATTAAAATTGGAATTTATCACAAAGCTTATGATTTTGCATAAAATTTCTAAACAAGATGATCACCTTCTCTTATTAATAATGAAAGATCCTCGTCGCCTTATAACCCTAACTTCTCCTCATCTCCTCAAACTCTCCTTCTTCTTCACTCTTGGATATCTCTTCTCTTGAATGACAATAAGTGTTTTAATGTTTGTAAGAAGTTTTCAAAGAGAAGAAAGCTTATATTTATAGGAAACTAAATCAATTAAAATAGTATTAGTGGATAATTAGTGGATATTTAGTGGGTAATTAGTTGATATTTAGTGGGTAAATAATTTAATTTAGGTGGACTAGAAATTGACATAAAGGACAATAAGTGCCAAAATTAGGTTTAGGTCATTTTCGTATAAATACGGTATTTTCGTATTAAGAACGTATTTTCCCGCATTTGCATATTAGGGTTATATTTTATTCATATTTTGTATTTTTTCCTTACGATGTTTTCAAACAAGCCTTTTAACCCCGTAAAATAAATTATAACATATAATTATTTACTATTCACATTAATTATCATGAAACTAAATTTTACGAAATTTTTACGGATCCTTACCATATTTTTGTCATGATTTTGACAAAAAACTTTTATAACCCCGTTGTATAATTACGACGTTCAGTAATGTACTATTTTGTTATTTTTTGAGAAAATAAATTATCTCAATTTTTTCGGGTTTTTACACCGTGTATGCTAGAAATGTCAAAAAATTTGTGAACTTCGTCCTTGAGAACCTGATTTTCAATTATCCCAGATACTTATGATGCCCTTGTGTCAAGTGCCATAATAGGATATAGCAAATAACGGATGAAGCAATAGTGCATTTGTATGAGCGGGGGTGTGTGTCCAACTACTGGATATGGACACAACAGGGTCAGACTGAGCAAGGGAAAGTCTCAATAACGATGCGCTCAAATCCGTATGAGGATATGGTTGTGGATGGGTTTGGGTCTGGTGTTTCCAGGGTTATAGATCACGAGACGATGGAGGATTTTGATGACAATCAGTCGCCTACTTCCAAGCTTTTCTTTGATATGTTGAGCGGTGCTAAGGAGCCCTTGTATCCTTATTGTAGAGTGTCCCAGGTTGAGGTTGCTTCCAGATTGTTGAACAACAAGTGTGAGTACAACATACCGCACAGGGCGACTAATGCCATTGCGGCGTTGTTGAGAGACATTTGTCCAGAAGATAATGTGATGAAGGACGCATTGTAGTCAACTAACCGGCTGATGAGAAGCATCCGTCTTCCTGTTATGAAGATAGACGTATGCACCAATGGTTGCATGCTGTTCTGGAAAGATGGAGAGAACTTGGAGATGTGTTTCAACTATGGGGCATGAAGGTACAAGGACAAACTTCGGGGTAAGAAGCGCGTTGCTCATAAGATGCTGCGATACTTCCCCATCACCCCATTATTAGTTTAGAAATTTTTGATGCACTCAATCATAACTCAGAATATCACTTTTGCAGCGGAATTTATATCTCTTTCTAAGATCAGAATACCTTTCACACATAAGCTATATTTAGCATCAAATCTTAGGTCACACTTCTCCTTCAAGTCTTGCTCTTGTAACAAAGAGAAGAACAAAGATACAAAAAAAATAGTAGCTGTGAGCTATAGGAGCTCAATAATGTATCGACCCCCTTATAAGTGGTTACACGAGAGAAGAAGGTAATTAAAGAAAAAGCAAATTATCACTTGGATCCTTTGTTACAGCACTCTGGAATTATCTTGCCAATCTGGCATTCACAATTATCATCACAAGCACACCAGTGATTCACCCTAGTCACATAAGCACATTTAACACCACGTAACAATACTCGAAACTACGCGTCCATCAATACTCCAAACATTATCAACGTCATATATTACCATCATACCCTTTATGGTATGACAATCAAGACCTCCATATCAAACAAACAAAGACAAATGACACTGTGACATGGCAGGTCCCCAGTCTAAGTCTCACGCACTGCTGCACTCAACAGTTCACTCAAGACTTTATTATACTTACCATTATATTAATCACACAGAGACGACAGATAATAGATACCTTCAATGTTATAATTGTGCCCTTGACGAGACTTATTCAATTTCAAAAGTAAGCTCTCTTTAACTTTAGCAAAAGGGACATCCGCGAAAGAGGATCAGTCAAACCTGAGCCCAGGGTCTCCTATAGTGAGATAGCTTCATACCATAACGACCTCACAAGGTCGATGAAAGAATGTCACCACCAAGTCACTGTATAACACATGTGATAGACACAACGCTCTTTGTGTTTTATACCACGGAGTTATCCTACCAATTATGGATTTAGAATCCTTTCACTCACTCATCCTCTTTATACCAGTGACCAAGACATAACACAAACACACAAATCATCTTATCACGGCACACAACAAGTGATAGACAATAAGGTACGTCGGAATACATTTTATGTCAAATACAATTAGTGATTACGATCAAAGATTCCAATGCATATTATTATACTCACGGTATAATAACTTGTATCGCCATACACAATAAATCTAAATGTTACCTTTTATTACAGTTCTTCACATGCACACGTTCAACCTTGTCCTTAAGTGACGACGAGTAGCGTCTTCAAGTATTATTATATAACAGGATACATGTATTAAGACACACCCTTGTGAATGATTGTTCATGTTATGGAATTAAGTATATTTATTCGTACTTCTTGAAAAACCGTTATACTAATGTTATGTGGTGATGCCAAGTTTTGAGAAAAGTCTTTAATACTTATTTTGATAGTCCATGATGATGATTTTATGTATTTATCATCATTAGAAGTGTTTGTGAACATTTGGAGTTGTTTCGGGGTTAAAACGGTCCATTTCCGGATTCTGTCCAACATGACCCATCGACACGGTTAAATCTATAACTTCTTTTATATAGCTCCAAAAAAATTTTCGTAAAATTTTAACTAAACTCTATAGTCTTTCCATAAAATTAGAGTTTTAATCTCGAAACCTTACTAATAATAGTAGTTTATTCGTGCAAGTTTATATTTTCTACTAGATCAAATAGCTTGACCTTTCTTCACTAACCAGTTCATAAATCCTGGCATACGACTCCAAATCTAAAGTTTTAAACTGTTATGGAAACTAGACTTCAAGGACTTTCCATTGATATAAGCTTCGTTTTCTAACTCTTTATGTATAATTCTAGATCAAGTCACAAAGTGATCTGTGTAATCAATTTTTATAGATTAATATATCCGTATATTTTGATTTATATCTTGAGATTCATAACTCCAAATCATGATCTATCAACTTTATAAAAAATTAGACATGTGAGGATTTAACATATATTAAAATCAAAATTTAACACAGAGTCTATGATATTCCAAAAAAATTTTGAACAAGATGATCATCTTCTCTTATTAATGATAAAGGATCCTCGTCGTCTTGTAACCCTAGTTTTCCTCTTCTTCTCAAACACTCCTTCTTCTCTTCTTTTGCTTATCTCTTCTCTTGCATGACAAAGAGTGTTTTTATGTTTGTCATAAGTATTTCAAGAAGAAGAGAGCTTGTATTTATAGGAAATTAAATCAATTAAAATAGTTTTAGTGGATAATTAATGGATACTTAATGGGTAATTAGTAGGTAATTAATTAAATTTAGGTGGAGTAAAAATGAATATAAAGGAAAATAAGTGTCAAAATTATATTTAGGTCATTTTCGTATAAATATGGTATTTTCGTATTAAGATCGTATTTATCCGTATTTGTGCATTAGGGTTGTGTTTCATTCATATCTTGCAATCTTTTCTTATTATATCATCAAACAAGTCTTTTAATCCCGTTAAATAAATTATAATGTACAATAATTTATTTTTCACGTTAATACCGTGAAACTAAATTTTACAAAATTTTCGGGTCCTTATCTTATTTTTGTCATGATTTTTTACAAACGAATTTTATAACCTCATTGTATAAATTACGAAATTCAGTAATACACTTTTTTTGTTATTATTTGAGAAAATAAATTATTTAAAATTTTTCGGATGTTTACAAATATAAAGCACTAGACCAGCAGAGATTGGTCTAAATAAAGGTAGAACCAAGATCCCTTCAATGGTGGAATGTAGCATGTCATAGATCGTAATCTTCCTTGAGATAGCTCTCATGTTGTCTGTGGAGATCGTCATCTTGGAACGGAACGACGGCTCTCCTCTTTCGAAAACGAATGAAAAACTCATGTAAAACTGATGATGAATGGATATTTTGTCATGGATATTTGCAGGAAAATAAAAATAACTTATTTCTCATAAAATAGCAAGTAAGATGAAGGAGATCGAGAACGACGCACGGCCCATGCTCTATACCCAATGCATGCAATTCCTTCGCACCATGCTTAAAAACTTTGGTTTACCTTGTTGGACGGCACATGCCACACCATGCACAGTCGTGTTCTTCTGAAAATCAGCATACTTTGTCTTTTTACTTCACATACGCCGTAAACACGTCCCAAAACCTTTGAAATCATCGAGCAACTCTAAAAAACAGCTACGAACTTCTTCATAAGCAGCTCACTATTAGAAATGCTTCAAACTCTTCATATCTGCAATAAAAACAAGAAATGCGACAGTATTAATGCTTTTTATAATGAAAGGAACTAAAATGACATAAACTAACAAGAAAACCGACACAAATAAGCAACTTTTGACTAAGAAAATGATGCGTGTGTAAGTATACACACATATCAAACTTTCTTATGCTTCATATAAATATCCCACCATTTATTTGATTACAAGTCAAAAGAAGTAAATAAATATAAATAAAAAACAAAAAATCAATGACAGAGATTCATTTGAAGCACAGAAAAATGTGTAAATATATGTATACACATATACATATGTTGCTTGATGTGTCTAAAATGTCTTTAGACAAAACAGCTAAAGACACTTATGAAACGCAATGGTCAACATCTTTTTTTTTAACAAACTCGTCACTGTATATGATCATCTACATATACATATGAAACATGATAAACAAAGTTGAAATTATTTAAACACTCCAATTCTTAAAATTATAAACCATAAGTTTGAATAGTTTAAAAGTGATCCATAAACAAGGTATGTCGTTCTCAAGCATAAGTGTCACCAATGACCTCCAAGTTCGGCAAACACAATGTACATGAGTAAGTGAGAATATCCATAAACATACTTGATGAATAAACAACATCGATTAATATGTTTTCATGAATGCCTTTACTTATTTTGACTAATGACACTTCATCCCCTTTTACCATGTATGTATATGAATGTGTATGTGTGCATGTTGGTAATTTTATACTATAAATTGAAAATTTTATACTATAATTTTATGAAAATATATTGTCAGATTTTAGTTATAGATACATAAAATCTTGCTTGTACATAATTATTAACTTGTAATATAAATTTTTCAACTTATATTATCAAATTGTCAATTAGATATAAAATGCACTAAAATCTAACAGTATATATTCATTAACATAAAGCATAAACTTTTTAAATTATGGTACAAAAATTAAAATTTTCATTATAAAATCAGCTCCGTATTTTTGAATATATATATATGTAGTATAGTAGTAAACCCAGGTTGTAAATTATTAATGATGATTTTCAAATTATAAAATTTAATATGAATAAATAGAAAATTTAAAGAGACAATGAAGTGAGATGAAAGGTAAGGAATGAAGGTTTTGAAGCAAAAGGAACAATAAGAGATGCAGATATAATTACTTACTTTATTTCTTTGAGATTGATAAGCAATACATCAGTAGAAACCAAAGCAAACTAATCAAACTTGAATATACAACACTCATTTTGAGACTCTTAAAAATCATAACACTCTGAACCAAGTTAGAGACGCTGCTTTAATTTTCTGGTGGTTTCTGTAGAGGAGAAGTATCCTTTTATAGCCTTTGTTGCGCCATCTATCTATATGTATATATATATAGGGAAAGTGTGGTTGCAGTAACTACAGTCAAAACAAGCTGTAGCCCTCACATGGATTTAGTTTTTAAAAAATTAAGAACTCCGAAAATTCTCAAAATAATATTTTTTTAAATTTTGTTTTTTTAAACTTTGTGTGTGGGGCTGTAATTCTGTTGGCTGCAGTTACTACAACCCTTTTATTCTTATATATATATGCTTACCTTTATGCTGCAAAAGGAAGCTACTTAGCTGCTTCAAAACATAAAAAACATCATTTTGAGTTATTTTTTTGCCCGTTTTGTTTTCTTTTCCTTTTATAATTGTTTAGAAAACACAATGATTAGGTGAAAACGTTGAAGGAGATGAAAATTATCACTTTTGTTTAACCCATGTCATAGAATTTAAATTTCATCAAGCAAAGAGAAAACCACATAATCTCTTATCTTGACTGTCATGATTTATTATTATTATTATTATGTTGATTTATTAAGTATCACAAACACAACCTATGTCAATTTTGCTATAAAATGATTTTTTTGGACTTTGTACCACGATGGTGGCTTCCTTTTGCAGCATATGTGATTTTTCCACATATATATATAGGGTGGTGATCCATAGTGAGCTCTCGCTGTGTAGGCTTAACCAAATGATACTTGTGAACCGTCGATCTCGAAAATGGATGGCTCGTGTTTAGGACCATTTTTAGTATCCGTCATAAGTTACGACGGATTCCATTTTTTTTTTAATACCGTACGAGTATAAACATGAAATGATCAAAACATCCTTTCCTTATACTTTATTGTAAATGTATTTCTCATTCAAATTAATTAAATCTAGGGCTTTATTGTTCGACGATAGTAATAACGGATATATTGCTCATTTTAATTAAATAATCAAGGGTTTTTTTTCCCGATGAAAATAGATATTCTGTAAAGCAGATAACTTCATCCGCTTTACTATTTAGCGGAGAGGCTGTTTAACAGATTTACTAGAAATCCGTTTTGAGACCTCACACACTGTATGCAGGAAAAAGAAAAGAAAAGAAATGACAAAGGTTGTTCTTAACCAAAACAAAAAACCAACCAGACACCGTAAAGGTAAAAAAAAATAAAAATATCTCGAACACAACATCAATTTTTACAATCATCATTCTGTTTAACCAGCTCTCGAGCTTTAAATTTTATAGCACATTCATAAGCGATCCTGATCCTAGAATTCATCACATCATCCTCACTCCATTGCGCCTTCTGAATAGGAATCCTTTGCATGATGAAATACATGTATTTCAATACATAGAATCCACAGTCGTTTGTGTTCTTCTGCTTGGACCTCTCCCTAACAAAAGTAAGAGGCGGGGTTTCTACGATTTGAAATGATCGGGAGCATATGATCGTAGAAGTTGAGCAAAATATTTCGTCTGAAAAACAAAAACAAGAACATAAAAACAAACAAGTCGTAGATAAAATTAATGAATACAATATAGATCAATGCACAAGAAAACTCACCACATACTTGCTTTACTCCGTATGCAACTCCTCCACCATCATATACGACTCATCTTCATTCATAGAATCGAGGAAAAAAACCCTCCATTGGATGAGATCAAATGCGTACAAGAAAAATTAGGCTCTCTTGCACATCAAAATGAAGATAGTCTTGGCTTCACGAATAGGAATTTGCTTGTCGTCTTTCACATAGGAAAAATTACTGCCGCGAAGCCCAGTTTGATTTCTAGGGACCTGGATGAGCGGCGCCCTATCACTTTTTTCCTTTGCTTTCTTTTTTTTTTTTTTAACCAACTTAGGATATGAAATTCAATTTTGCAAAGTTGGGCGAACAGGCATGGGACATAATATGCTCCAACAGCCTTGCCCGATTCTCTAGTTACCAAGAGCATAGCGTAGGCGTCAACCATCTAATCAAATAATCAGGTTTCAGGGAGAAATGATTTTAAACATAAAAACTACAATTAGTAGAGCCCCCGGCTATCCCTCTCGATCACCAGATACTTGTTATCATCAGATTGCAAAGCGAAGATTATTTCCTCCATTATCCGTTGTCTCTTGGCATGTGATAACATCTTTAATGGGAGGCCTTTAGGCAATGGAGATGCAAAATGTTAAAACATATTTTTGTGAATATTTTCCATTGATTTAATATATTGTTTTTCCTTTGTTTTTTTTTATCATTTTTAGTTAGTTTTGGTATATTTTGTACTTTTGTTATGGTTTATGCTATTTCTTTTGTTTATTATTGGCAGGGAGAGAGTTTGGGCTAGTTTTGGATACAATGATGTCAAATCGGGTGACGAGATTCAAAATCATGTGATTTAAGACAATTCTGGAGCTTTTAGACATTATTTGGATGATTTAAACCTGGAAATGTGGAGATGTGAAGATAAGGATGGATTTGAATTTTGAAAAACATGGCTTTTACGCCCTGACCTGGCCGTGAACTAGTTCACGAGCGTGAATGTGCCTCGATGAAAAACGTGTTTCTGTTGCGATTTATGGGGAAATCAGAACACTTGTATGTTTCTATATATACTCTTATTTCGAGCGAGTTTTAGATAGTTTTTAGATCAGTTTTAAGTAGAAACTTTATTTAATCATTGTTTTTTCCACTTTCCTTCATTAGATGTTTGCTAAATTAGTACATTTCAAGATCATTAATCGTTGTTTGATGTCCGAGCTTTCATTTTCAGAGATGTAGCTGTTCCTGCAGAACCGTCATCAACATTTGTTTCTATTATTTTGACCAATTCAAGTTTATTTCATCATGTTATATGTTATTTATTCATTGATTATGTTCTCTATGAATTTATCTATGATTAGTGTGTAGATTCCGGGTTAGGACATGTGAATGAATCCATGATACGATGCATGAGATGTGTTATGAGTTTAATGCTTGATTCACATAGTGACGGATGTGATATTTTATGAATTATTGTAGTTATGAATTGAGTAGATTGATCACCTATCTTAGTTCATAGTTTCAATTGAGCGTTTGATCATTGCTCTTTATGAATAATACGAAGCAAATCTGATTTAGGTTAATGTATTAAACTTTTTGGATGCCTAACCTAGATCGATATATCATATTGTTATTATGATGAAGTCTTTCATGTAATATGCGGTATGACTAGATCTATGTTCCATGTGAATGAATTAGGTTGCTATATTAAATTTTTTATTTGTTCATATGAGTGCCGTAATACTCTTACTGGGCTAATTTAGGTCATATATGTGTTATTATGTCATAATAATTACAGTCTCACACTATATACACTATAAAAAAAATAGCCCTTTCTGACCGTTCATAAATTTCGGTTGCTAAACTAGCGACCGATTCAGTCGCAAACAAAATTTGCCATCGAAAAGAAATTACGTCGCAATGTTTGCGACCAAGACAGTAGTGAAATAATTTTAGCGACTGAATTGGTCACCAACTTGTATTATATGGGCGAGACAGATCTACTTCCCCTTTCCTTCACTCTCTCTTTTTTCCACCGCCACACACGATCCGCCACCCCCAACGACCATCGCCACCACCTCCACCACAACACACTCCCGACCACCACCACCACCGTCACCTCCCCTTCCCTATCTTCCCCCACCGTCACTTCTCTCTCCCCTAATTTTCCACATTGGCAACCACCGGTGACCACAAACTCCACCACCTCACACCACCACACACTTCGGCCCACCACCAACACCATCACTGTCACCTCCCCTTCCCCATCTTCCCCCATCATCACTTCTCCCTCCCCTCATTTTCCACACCGGCGACCACTGGTGACCACAGCCGACAATGAGGTCCGGCGAACAACCGGTACCCGCAACCACCGATGACCACAGGAGACGACGAGCTCCAACGACCTATCCTCGCAGCAGCCCTGACCCGCAGCATCCATTTCTCCATCAAACCCTAAACTAATTTGTCCAAAATTGTATAATTTTCTAAACCCTTATTATCTTTATATTGTTTATATTTTTGAAAAGTTTGATTGGTTTGATGGATTTGGGTTTATTTGGATGATGGTTGACTTTGATATAGATTGTTGTATTAATTTTTTGTGAATTTTGGAATGGTTTCGGCGTTCAAATGTAATTAATTTAGTTTAGGCGAATGGGTGTTCGGATGAGGATTGTTATTGAAAAATTTGTGAATGGATGTTCGGATAAGAAGTTTACGAATGGGTGTTCGGACTATTTTGGTACTGGGGTGAATATGTACTCAAGAACCATTTAGTTTAGGCGAATGGGTATTCGGATGAGAAGTTTGTGAATGGGTGTTCGGATGAGGATTGTTATTGAAAAGTTAGGTTGCACTTGGTTTATGAATGGGGTGTTCATCGAAAAAGAAGTTTGTGAATTGAGTAAAATATGTTGTGAATTAGTATATCATTAGTATCCTATTACAAGATGCAACCACTTAGTCGAATTATATAATATTCATTCTATATTGTCAAACCTAAACTTTGTGATTAGGTTAATTTAGGTTTAATTGATCGAGACTGTGTAAAAGATTTTTAATTATGGATTATGTTTGGTTATTTTTATTTTTATTTATCGAGAGAATGTGTCTTGATTTTTTATTTATATTTTTATTTTTATTTATCGAGTGTTCTAGATAGAACTTAAGCCAAATTAAATTAATGTGGCTAGTATTTTTAACCTTAGTGAAAGTGAAGATTGCTTAGTAAAATTTTGCATACATCCTAAATTATTATAACAACTTAAATCGTATAGAGCGTGCAATTTATGATTTATATAACTTACATGAATCATGTTTTAATGGATAGAAAGATGGGATCGGATTTATCATGGTTTTATGATAGATCCTGAATGTATGAGTGGCTTGTCGATGGATATTTGAACACCGTGTTTTCTAGAAATGTGAAAAAGTTTTTGAACTTCGTCCTTGAGAATCAAATTTTCAATTATCCCGGACATTTGAGGTGTCCTTGTGTCAAGTGCCACAATAGGATATATCAAACGACAGATGAAGCGATAGTGCACTTATATGAGCGGGGGTTTGTATCCAACTACTGGATATAGACATAATAGGGTGAGGCTGAGCAAGGGGAAGCCTCAATAATGATATGCTCAAATCCGTAGATCACGAGTCGATGGAGGATTTCGATGACAGTACGCCGCGTACTTCCAAGCCTTTCTTTGATATGTTGAGTGGTGCTAAGGACCCCTTGTATCCGGTTGCAGAGTGTCCCAATTGGAGGCTGCTTCTAGATTGTTGAACATGAAGTGTGAGTACAACATACCGCACAAGGAGACTGATAGAAGACAATGTGATGACGGACACATTGTACTCCACGGACCGACTGATGAGAGGCATCCGTCTTCCTATTAAGAAGATGGATGTATGCCTCAATGGTTGCATGTTGTTCTGAAAGGATGCAGAGAACTTGGAGATGTGTTCCAATTGTGGGGCACAAAGGTACAAGGACAAACTTCGGGTAAAGAAACGCGTTGATCATAAGGTGCTGCGTTACTTCCCCATCACCCCAAGGTTATAAAATTTGTACGCAACCAAGAGCACAGCCGAGGATATGTCTTGGCATACCAATAACCAATGCTTTGAGGACGTGATGTCACATCCCTCAGACAATGAAGCATGGAAATATTTGGATAAGGAGTTTCCTTGGTTCTCTGCTGAACCTCGAAACGTTTGTTTGGGGCTATGCTCCAATGGGTTTGCTACTTTAGAAAAGTCCGGGGCTGAGTACTCATGCTGACCTATGATGTTGATTTTGTATAATCTTCCATCGGGACTATGCATGAAGACTCATACATCATGCTTTCCATGATCATTCCAGGCTGAAGAATCCGAAGGTGAACCTGGATGTTTACTTGCAGCCTATGATCGAAGAGTTGACTCATTTGTGGATGTTTGGTGAGGCCACTTATGATGTTTCTATGAGACAAACCTTTCAGATGAGGACAGCATTGTTATGGAAAGTTAGTGATTTTTCAGTTTATGGATTGCTTTCTTGTTGGAGCACAGCTGGAAGATTGGCATGTCCTTATTGTATGGAGCATACCAAATCCTTCACTCTGTAGAATGGTAGAAAGCAGACATGGTTTGACTATCATCGTCATTTTTTGCCTTATGAACATTCATTTCGAGCCAATAGAAGCAGGTTTTCGTAGAATATGGTAAATTATGATGACCCGATCACGATCTATGACGGTGATGAGATGCGTGCTCGTGTGTTCTCTTCCAATCCCGATTACTTCCATGTCACTCACAATTGGAGCAAGAGGAGCATTTTCTGGGAGGGGTAGGGGCAATTCTAATTATTCACAAAGGGCTGCAGGTAAATTTAATAAGTTCTATTTCCTTTCTTTGAGTTTTTATTCATCTTTTAGATGTCAAAGATATGCAAATTTTTGAAATGTTCAATAATATTCTTAAATAAATATAGATAAGAGATCGATGATTCACCCCCCTAGCAGACGATGCCATGGGAGAGGACGGGGTGATTTTCACGAGATCGAACTCAATGAGAAGATGGAGGATGTTTATACAGAGGAGCCCATGCCTATGCCTACCTATCGACGAGTGCCTCCCGGCCGAGGGACCATCACCATATAGTAGCCTATTCCTAGAGGAGGGGTTGCTCGTCGATTATCTGCTCCACCAACATATCCACGACGAGATTCAGCATCGCCATCACCAATTCCTCCATCATCTGCTTCACCACCAGTAGCTTCTCCTTAGAGCTCATCATTCCCAGCAGCAGCTGGGACTGATGATGAGTATGCTGGTGGATATCATCTAGGGCTTACATTGGACCCCGATGGTGGTCTTTGGTATGTATTTTTTTATTCAACCTTTAATAATATTCCTATGTTTACTTTAAAATTCAATTTTTCTCAAATATATGATGCTCGGTTCCTTGTGATTTTTTAGGTTTCATGATCACTCTATGGTATCCCATACCACGAAGTCGTTCGAGAGTTGTTATGCTGGCCCCTGGACATGCTGGACGACATCCCTAAATGGGAGGGATAAGATGTGGGATACTTCAGGGTAAGATCTAAAATTATAAAATTTACATCTATTTATTTAGTTTTTATATAGTTCTAATTGTTGCAATTAATAATAATCGTTTATTAATTTTGTCTTTTGAGTTGCAGGAGTTGTACCGTTGGAAGAAAGATCACACTGATCTCGTCATGGCCATGTGGAGGGCAAAGTTGATAGATCACGTTCATAACAGCGTGAACAAATTGAAGCGAGGTGTACAAAAGGGGAAGAAGGTCCTCTGGTGCGATGACGAGACAAAGGAGGCTCTTAAGGTGCTGTGGAAGTCGAAACAGTTTCAAGATCGATCTCAGCGTTCTCAAGAGAACATGAACAAAGCAGAGGCGAAGCATTCGTAGGGATCAGTGTCTACGGTCAGTGTCGCCTTGAAGATGGTAAGTAACTTGTTTAATTAGGCAAATTCAATTGTGTATAAATTTATTTCTTTAATTTTATCACCGATTGGAATGAATATTCACTCTGTGGTATCTGATTGATTGTTTGTTTATAGGAAAAGGAGTTGAAGAGAAAACCAAAGAAGATTGAGGCATTTGAGAAGACATAGACCAAGCAAGGCAGCGAGGTGGTGTGGTGTGAAGAGAGATCGAAGGAGACAGTGATGAATTTACTTTTTTTTTTTTAAGATTGTAGGTCCAGATATTTTTTTTTTTGTTAATAACTAATTGAATTAATTGAATTATTTTTTTCAATAAAATAGCAAATATCCGAGTTATATTTTTTTTTTTAGCCTCAGTACTCCGTACTAGGGAAGGAGATCATGGATCGACTGTTTGCGTAGACGCAGCCCGGTACAGAGCCGACCGAGGAGGTGACCAGCGACGCATAGAGCGAGGTGTACCTCCAGGCGGTTGGGTGCAAGAAAGGGCACGTGTACGGTGTTAGGTCCGCTAGCTCCATGTTCTACTCGAAGGACACACTCTTCTCGAGTAGAAAGGGGTCTTCCATATTCGATCCACGTAAATTCATCGAGTTCCAGGAGAGCAATGCGGTGTCGATAGCACGCATTGACGAGCTGACTTAGTTGGTCCAGCAACGGTTGCAGCAGTATCAGTGCAGTAAAAACCCGCTTGATCGGCCTCGTCACCATCCTCGGGATCCACCGTCTCCCCCTGACACCGTCGAGCAGACCACTACATTTTAGGTTTTGTTGTTTGGATATTATATACATTGGTTTTATGGGTTATTCAGATAATAGCGGTGTGTAACCTATTTAAATGTGATTTAAACGTCGATGTTAGATGTTTCTTTGTATTGGATGCTGGTTTGCATATTTTGGGTATTTGGTTGTATGTATATAGCGGACGAGATCGATTTTCAGC
>JAOVYX010017592.1:0-21904 GCA_035668315.1 Drosera spatulata | reverse complement strand
ATCAAATCAAGAGGAGGTTAAAAGAACGTAATGCCATTGCCGATGACAATGAGCTGTTTGCTGCATCTTGTTATGCTGCCAAAGTAAGAATCCGAAACTACGGTCTAGCACAATTATTCATAGAAACGAACATTGAAAAATCGTGTCAAAATATGCGGTCTGTTTTTGGGGTCCCACTCATTTACGATTTTTGATTTCTTGAACAGATCACCTTGATTGCTTTAGAAGAGATGTTCCAAGCAGCACGAGGCATCATGAACTGGCTAGGAGAATGTGCAAAGGTTCGTGGTTGAAAATGAATGCCAGTGCAGATTATCTTCAGAGATCTTGAAGAACTAACCACTGAAATTGATCTCAAACAGGTCATAGCCATGCAAAACCATGCCGTGGAGTGGACGACACCGCTTGGACTACCTGTTGTCCAACCTTACCGTAAACTGGGAAGACATCTTGTAATATTCTTGTGCTGATTTACTTCTGTTACGAAGCCTCTTGCACTTGAATATTGTTTAAAGTAATTTTTAGGTTTATTCTTTTTCTTCTTTTTACTCTTTTTTATTATATTTTATTGGTTGAAGTTTTATTAAACTGCATGCAGATCAAGACTTCACTTCAGGTGTTGACGCTCCAACGTGAGACCGATAAGGTATTCATTATTTCTCTGTACTGAGTACTGACTTGCTTGATGAGATAGAAAGAAGGGTGGATTGCTATGTTAGTCTTTCATTCTTTCTACTATTTTCTTCCTTTCAAGACAAGTATTTGAACTATTTATGTTATTCTGGTGACAGGTCATGGTAAAGCGACAGAGAACAGCTTTTCCTCCCAATTTTGTCCATTCTCTTGATGGCACCCATATGATGATGACTGCCATTGCCTGCAAGAAAGCAGGCTTGAGCTTTGCAGGTGTTCTTTTTCAGCTGTTCTTTTGTTTCTCTGCTATCGCTGTGTATTTCATCCCTAACAGTGGTCTGATGCATTGTGTGCCATTGCTGATGGTTTCAGGAGTTCATGACTCATATTGGACGCATGCATGTGACGTGGATGAGATGAACAGAATACTAAGAGAGAAGTTTGTTGAACTTTATGAGTTGCCTATATTGGAGAAGGTAAGTGATGCTCATTCATCCACCATTAGCAGCATGCTATGACTCATATTTCGTGCCTTTATTTCACCATGTCAACTAGCACAACGATTTTTGAGCGGTAAGGGGTGAGATATGGTCCCCAATCTCAGGGGTTACCGTTGGTGTAGCATTTGGGTTCCAATTCCTGTTCAAAGTCTATTTGAGTTGTCATCACTGAGCGGTCATTAGGTGTTTCATTATTCATCATTTACAGTGTGTTGTAATAGGGATTTGGCGATAATGCATTCACCACATGTACTTATAATGTCAAAAATGCACATCTACTCAAGTAGGTTTTTGCTAAAGAACTATGTGGTTTTGTGTGTAGTTTGGTTATGTTGCCGATTGTTGAGGGTATCCAAACTCTTACTTCAGAGTTCAGAATGTATTTTTTTAGTATACTCATACCTTTAAAGGTGCTTTTATCTTTACCAGTTGTTGGAGAGCTTCCAAAATTCATTCCCGGAACTGAAGTTTCCTACTCTACCGGAACATGGAGACTTTGACTTGCATGAGGTCCTGCGCTCACCCTATTTCTTCAGCTAACCAAAGCCTGAACCCCATCTTGGGGTGTTGACATCATCTCAAGGTTTTCTCGAATGGATATCTTGTGCAAAATAGACTGCAGATTTGAGGACCCTTCCAAGAATTGGTGGTAGATGAGGAAGGAGGTCGCACTTCGACATGATGCAGATGGTAACATCTAATGACTCTTATGTGCAGCCCTTGCAGTAATCATATGTGCACACAGCATGTTCAGCCTTGCACTGTATAGAACGGCAAAAAAAAAGATTCATGTTATCAGGTCCCACCTGATGACTCCGAGCATTCCACTCTTTGGAAACGGACGGCTGAAGTGTATTGATGATGTAGTATACTCACCTATGGTCTATTCAAACGGAAGGCTCCCCGTCATTTGTCCTGAATATAGAGTTTACATTTATGGAATATTGGTGTTCCGCCCTATTTGCTGCTTGATCAACAGGTAGTGGTGGAATCTGTTGTGAAGAATAGTGCTGAGGCGACTTCAAGCTGTTTGCAAGTATAAAAAGCCACTGGTATCTCCTGATTGTTAACAGCAGCATGCCATGATACTCCTCAGATTGGAGCTGTGAATTTGTCATTAGGCTCATTAGGCTATAGTCATTTGAGTACTGGCAGCTACAATCGTGCCTTAGCCCAGCGATTGGAGTGATGTAACTATGTAAACTGAGAATTATTTTTTGTTATGAAAGTGCCTTCTCTTAGCTTCCGAGTAATGGTCCTCTCTTCTTTCTTTTGTCCATTACATGTATGTTCTATGATGAACTCGTAGGACTGCATCACTCACGTATTTGCAAATAGAAGTAAAACTTCTTTGTTGACACATGAGCTCCAAATGCATGTTCTTTAAACGGAGGATGCTGCTCATCTAAAAACACGTTTTGCTTGGTCGAAGCTGGGGCAGGCGAAGGCCTGCTGCTAGGGTGGGGTTTAGAGCAAGAGAATCGCGAGGCGGTTGAGGCTGCATTGCCCGCCATATGCTTCTTGTTGGATGATGATGTGGACTATTACAAGAGTGTGATGATCTTGAATGAAATGGATGCTACCCAGAAAATAATGGAGCTGGTAAGAGAGCACACGAAAGGAAATTTAATCCAGTACTTATTGTGGATGATAGACTAGGCCCTGCAGAAGGATGACTATCGATTATCAACAGCGATAGCAATTTCACAGGTTCAGTCGTTTGCTACTACACTAGTCACTACTTTTCATCATGAGGCAAACGGCAGAGAAATTTATTAATATTCTTAATAAAATACCACGCGTACGCAGCACATTTACCATTTAACCCTTTCCCCCAAGGAATCCTACTGTTCAGGCAAGGGCCACTTAAGGCGATATATGACAGTAGGAGGCAAATGATAAGAATCATGCTTGTCACAACATACATATACGTTCTCCCCCGTTTAAATTGAAGATAGGCCATGATGCCTACCGAAAAGATGTGCTCCATGAACTAAGAGCTGTGTTTTAGTTATGCTATCCCTACATTTGAAGCGATGTGGTTCATAGAGTTAACAATCGTTTTCAAGAAACTTTTCTCCAAGTTGATCATTAGGCTTACTGATTTTCATTTTAACAAGCCAAAAAAAGTGAAAAGAAGCTGAATAAGTTCAAGGGAGACTTTCCATTTAAGCAGACAAAAACTCTCATTAAAGTTCTGCCTTTTTCGGCAGCTTCTCTGCTTTCATCTGTTTCAGTCGTCTACATGAAAATCCTATTTTCCAAGACATTCATAGGGCATGAAGTTAGCAATATAAAGGATTATACTTAGAAGTGTTTACTAAATTACGAAAATTTGAACAGGCCATATTGAGCATATATCATTATTTGGTGACAGAGAACATGTATAAGACAAAGAAGAATGATATCATCATATCCATGTAACTATCCCATTTAATGAGAGAAAGGCTTGGTTTTGTTATTGTTGTTGGAGAACTTGTATTTCTTCCGAGATGAATAGTTCTAGAGCTGGTTATGTACTTTACAAGGATGTTCGTCAATGCGATACTAGCTGGAGAAGAACTTCTGACGATTAGGTGAGTGTATAGCCTGTGTTAACGGTCAATGAAGATCTAAACTCCTGTATATATTCACGCTGAAGAGAACTTGGTATAGGATTTCCAAATGAAGCATGTTTCATCCTCTGACTGGTGCAGCTGGCGCACGAATAGAGCCATGACGATGAAATCATGTAAGCTGAATAGCCAAATCCAGCGATATTTCCTCCAAAATAGAAATAGAAATAGAACTAGATAAACGAAAGCACAGAATGCAGCAAAGGCATCATTAAGCATCCGAACAACTGAACTATGTTCTGCTCAAACCAGGTTAAGCTCAAGAAAGCTAGTCATATAGTTGCAGGCTTGTGCACTGGACGACTTGGTACGGCCATATGTCGATGCGGTGCATGGCATTCACTCATACAGCGAGATCACGGAAACTTCTATGTAAGGATGTTGCACTTCGAAAGATATGAAAATCAACCATATCTTACTGATACATTTTGCAGCTGTCACAAATTCCAGCAATTAACATGTTTAAAGAGCCGTTGTTGATCTGGTATAAACATACTTGCAGCATTCTCGATGCGTATGAGTCTGATAATGGATACAAAACTGTTTGTGTTGGATTGGAAATGGACCCGTCCATTTCCAAATATACAAGATTGTAATTTGTTATCTTCATAGAAATTGTTGTTCTCAATATATATTACACCATGATGAGTCCAACAACATTAGGGTATAACACGTGACATAAGAATTTGTCATTATTGAGAATATAAACTCATATCAAGAACTGAGAGCTCAATAACTAATACTAACATGTAAGATATTGTTTTATTCCATTTATTACCAAATCCATTTGGATTTGAATTTCAGACATTTAATAAGGTATCGGGATCAATAAACCGGGTGATTCAACACTCTGCATCATCCAAGTTATATATTGACCCTTCAATCCCAAAAATATTTATTAATGTGAGGGGATGTGTTAACATAAAACCCATATCGAAATCGAAAGCTCAATAAAACAACATATAAGATCTTGATTTATTCTATTCATTGTCGATTTATTTTGAATTGCGATCCCTGAATTTAATAGTGTCGATATCAAAATTTGAAACCCAAACTATTGTTGTGGCTTAAGCTCATACCAAAGCCGACATCCCCAAATAGTTACCCTCCTAAAGTCAACCCCATCTGATGGGGAGAAAAGGAAACTCACTAATAGAAGCCGTAGCTCTAAACAAACAAACAAAAGCTAATAGTGGTGAGAATATAACCTAACTACAAAAGCAGGCAACCTGCTTAAACAACTATTATCTCTTTAAGCTTCATTACATCTAATAATATTCCCCTTAATCCTCAGTGGATTAAGAATCTAGTAAGTATATGATTAGAAGTGTGGGTGAACATTGCCACTACCATTATTAATTTATTACTTTTGAATTGGAATATACTTCCTCCATTTCATATTATAAGTAACGTGTTGATCCGATATGCGATTTCATGTGTTGAATTTGATAAAAAAAATATTTTTTTAGTGTTTCTGGGCTTTACTATAACAATGTGAGAGAAGATGATAAATGTACTGTAACAGATGATGACTCATTTGATTTTTTTTATATGAAAAGATTACTAAATAAAATATGTTGTATATATTTTACAGAAAATTACCCAAACATATAGTTTTGAAAAATTAATTCCAAAAACATCCATGCGGGATTTTAATTCCAAAAACATACAATTTCAACGTTTCTCTCTCCTTCTCCCACAATCTCATCTTCCTCCACCAAATCCACCTTCGCCTCTACCCACCACCACCGCGACATCATCTTCACCATCGCAATCTCTCCTTGGCCTCCTTGCACGATCCCTCTATCTCCGCTACAGACGACGGACCCAAGTCGAAGGAACTCTTCGGTGTGTTTGGAGAAAATCAATTCAACGATGTTTTTATAATATTTTTTATTTCCTTGTGATCGGCTAATTCATGGAGATGATTTATGATGACTAAGCTTGTGGATTTATATGCGAAATATGGACGGTGGGAGATGTAAGGAAGGTGTTCGATGAAATGTATGAGAGGAACAATGTTGATCAAATATTAAACGATTTTGTTGTAAAAATTTTATGGTTTTCTGACATTGTTTTTTTCATCATTAGAATATTTTTTTATAGTGCAGCATGTGTGAATAAAAATATTTTTTCCCTTCAGACGTTCTGTTTTTTTTCCTTCATATGCTCTGTTTTTTTCCTTCAGGCGCTCTATTTTTTTTCCTTCAGACACTTTGTTTTTTTTTCTTCAGGCGCTTTATTTTTTTTCTTCAGGCACTCTATTTTTTTTTCCTTCAGACGCTCTGTCTGTTTTTTCCTTCAGAAGCTCTATTTTTTTTCTTCAGGCGTTCTATCTTTTTTTTCTTCAAACGTTTTGTTCTTTTTTCCTTCAAGCGCTTTATTTCCTTTTGAACTAACGCTCTTTTTTGCGATTTCGACGAGGTGGTTGGATTTCGGCAACGTCTCCGACGAGACGACCGGATTCCGACGTCTTCGACGAGGTGGTCGAATTCCGACGAGGTCTCCGACAAGGTGGTCGGATTCCGACGACGGTGGCAGGATTTCGGCCAAGAACTCGACGACAGTTGGATAATGATAGGGGTTGAGGTAGAAATGAAAATAAGATTATGGATTTAAATGAGATTGATGAATGATATATTTTTGAAATTTAGATTCTTTATGTATCTTTTTGATATTTTTTTCAAGTTTTTATAATTTTTGGATAAAAATTCCTATATTTTAAAATGATCCAAACAAAAAAACGCTGCATATAATATGAAATGATGGGAGTAATTAATTTTAATATTTGTATGACCTCCCCATTACATAACAGCAGCTAACGTTCATGCACCTAATTAACAGCATGATTAGCAAAGCATTAACCTTTCATAGACAATATATGATGACAATAGAAAGAGACGCAAATCAAGAGCTTATCTTCTTTGAAATAATCCCCATCATGTAAAAGGGCTTGTTATTCTTATTTTTTATTTTTTTTGTGGTAGGGGGATCCATTAACATGGAAAATAGACCATTCCGGCAACCAATACTATTAACGATGAATCGGGTGCTCGAAACTTTAGGATGCCCTCCGCAATAGCCGATTTAGATCATCTACAGTAACAACATGACAACAGGGAAATCCAACAATGGAGAAGCAAACAAAACAAACAGGAAAACGAAAAAGAAGAACAAAATAAAATTCGCAACCTCACTTGCCTTGTGTTTCTGGCTAGTGGATTACCAATAATATGATTCTTTTTCGGAAAAAAAGAATCAAACTTCAGAAATACGAGAGAGAAACACAAAAACAAATATGAATGATTACATTTGAAAATTCCT
Source organism: Drosera spatulata (assembly GCA_035668315.1). Taxonomy (NCBI): domain Eukaryota; kingdom Viridiplantae; phylum Streptophyta; class Magnoliopsida; order Caryophyllales; family Droseraceae; genus Drosera; species Drosera spatulata. The sequence goes on along the minus strand of JAOVYX010017592.1, from coordinate 14,832 downwards.
GAACTCCAAAAAGTGGAATGGATAAAAGATCGATTTCAGAAATTAATTGATTGGATACAAATCTGCTTGCTTATCTTGGAAAAAATACTCCCTTTTATAGGGATATACAACTTAAACTAAAACTCTCACTCCCAACGCTACAACTTAAACTAAAACTTGTCTTCAACTCACAACTTTTTGGATATACCTTTTATAGGAATATACCTACAAAATAACTTCCTACTAATCCATCAAGTTAAATAAGTAAAATGATACTGTGATAAAATATAACTAAATCTACCCGAGTAGTAAATCTAATCAGCAAGAACACATAAAACAGGTACGTATCACAATAGCTCGATCAACGTTTCACCATCAGAAACATCCTGTATCCTATAGGCTGTAAACCAAGTCAATCGGCTCAGAACTGAACTTGAATTTACCCATTATTCTACTCAATTTTCGATTCCAGAGCTTCAAGCTCATTTACGAATTATAGTACCTCAGGCACTGCTTAGCTAGCTTCCTAATACTTGATATCATGATCACCAGGTTCTGCAATACTCCTTTATGTTCCGCACATCCCGAAAAAATTGTATGGGTTGCACGGAAACGATCATACACTTCATTCCACGGTCAACATCCTGCTTACCCTGCAAACAATAAGACGCCCCAGTGAAAAAGAAAATGGTTGAGTTTAGTTGGCATAAACTGGAATAAATCTGTCAGCAAAAATCATAGACAGCCAACAAAATATACCACAATGATATCCATACAAATCCAGACTCATTCTCCATGATAAAAACTTCTTCCCCCTTAGTCTCTACCATCAAAGGACTAATCACATCATATTACGCAAAGCTTTCTAGAATTTCCATATTCTCATCCTTTGCATTCTAATAAGAATCTATACTGGGAATCATCTTGTAAATAAACAATGCATATGGTGAAGAAAATTTGGGAGACGCAATCGAGGCAAAAGAAAAAAGCTACTGCAAGTGCTTGAGAATTTAATAACCCCTCTTGTAAGATGAAGCCTGTTCAGATAGTACACCAATGAAAGCTCGACGAAATGGTTTAAAGGGCCATTCAATTTTCATCTAGTTCTGGATGAATTTGCTCCTCGACCACTTTCTAAAGCATAATGCTGATTCTGCTAAAGAGAAAACGACAAAATCGTAAATCGTTGTTTAATCAGCAACTCGGATCATGATGATATTAAACAAAGGATTTGAGAAAAGACGGAAAGATTTGTCTCCTTCATCAAGATTAATCCCTTGTTAAGCTGAAGAGGCAAAAGAAAACACAATGCTAATAGAAAATTGGTCACTGCAAGAAAGGGCTAATTACCTAACAAGGCACTCGAGGAATGTCATCGTCAACAACTTCCCCGTAGACAGAAAAAGCAACAAAACCTTCTAGGTTGTAGTTATTTTGTTCCTGGTTGATTCTGGTTAACACAGTTATGTGTAACATAATAGTTGTCAACAAAACCTCATCAGGTATTTGTTCATTGGTATGGCAAACTGATGTGCCATTGTTCGGTGCCAATTCTCTATGGACCCTTTGCAGATATGATATTGCTACCATGTTAACGTCCTTCGAGCTTACAGCAGATTGCACCATACTTGCCGTAAATTTGTAAACCTGCCAATGACTCGCTAAGGATCCCTCAGTTTCTGTTCTTTGGATCTGTTAGTTTTACTGAATCCAAAATGCTAAAGAACAAGAGGCCTGGTATTTGTTGCGCCTGATCTACTCCAGGTGTGGCCAGGAAAAAACTAACTTAAATGGTAGAGACATCAAAATCTAATACTACGGAGGCTGTAGTTCGTTCAAAGAAACAACCAAATTAGCAACAAAATCAGCTGAGTAAGACGAGTGTGGAAGAACTGTCAGGGATAAAATGCCGAAGAAATTAAATCAGGAGCAAAAAAAACCCGTCCATGCATGAGCTCCCACCACTAACCTCGAGGAAATGCTCTCGAGTTGGTCAGATCAAAATTAAAGCAACCACATGCTAGCCTTTTTATTTTATTTGTGTGGCATGAATATGTGTTAACTATCGCTTCAGAGAAAACGACAAAACTCTGATATCGGATCCTATCTAGGGACAGTCTTCTAGACTATTTAAGCAACGGCAGAATCATTCTGTTTATTCCCTTCCTGTACAAAAATGCAACAGAAGAGTGAAGGGAACATATGGGAGGCCCTCACTTTAATGACATGAATGGGAAACAATGCTTAAAGAACCAACCAGAAATAAAGGGGAAGGAAAACCGTTTCAAACCGCTTTAGGAATTTCTTTGAATGGATTGGGAAATGTGGCTACAAGAGGAGAAAGATCACACATACTCACCTGTGATGTGCTTTGTAATATGGCATTTAAACATCCGCTTGAGTCAGCATCTTGCCTTATTCTTCTCTGTTGCTGTGTTCGGCACACAATTATAAACATCTCTCTCTTCCTATAAAATCTGCCTAATTTGCAACAATGTACAGCTGAGCCACAAGAAACTCCATTAGCATTACAAGATCTTTTACAACATGAACCAGAGCGAGGTAGCTAGAACCATCAACCGCATAATCCCTGAAATCTCATCCGAATTTCCATCAAACATGTGCTCATTAGACCAATTCTTCAGCAACCAACCTTGTTCAAACACCTTCCCTTTAGTTCAAGGATTTGTCAGGCAGCCAACTGGCCTCAGCTGTAACTCAGCATCAGACGAAACAGATGACCAACAACCAAAAATTATTGATCAAAGGAAGCAGAGAAGGATGATATCGAACAGGGAATCTGCCAGGAGATCAAGAGTAAGGAAGCAAAGGCAACTGGATGAGCTGTGGGCACGAGTCATGCGGTTTCAAACTGAGAATCATAATCTCATCAACAGATTGAACCATGTCAGTGATAGTCACAACCTAGTTAAGGAGGAGAATGCTCGGCTGAAAGAAGAAGCTTCTGAGCTCCGTAAGATGATTGCCATCCTGCAAGCCGAGAGCCCTCGTAGTGAACTGAGTGGTCTTGGAGAGCTTTCACGTGATTCAACTCACTTCACGACTGACTCTGCAGATCATTTGAACCAGGCCATGACTATTTCAGAAGATTTCCTTCTCTGAGATGAGAGCCTGTTCGTGCAGTCAACTTCCTAACTATATGCTCAGACTCTGCTTCACCCATAAGGACCTTCAATTACAGGGGCATTGAATGATCAATCAACAGTACTTCCTGTTAATTTATGCTCGCAACTCGATGAGTATTGTAAATATTGGTATCTGAAGAAATTAAAACAAACCCCACACACTAAAGATTGACTGTGTGAAAACAGAAAACTTACAATAATTCATCAAGGGAACAAAACAAAAGTCATTGGACCCATAGCTTCAGCCGATTGTGTCTGTTCAAGTTCGTTAGACCTTGAAAAGGAATATGTTTTTTTGCATGACGAGATAGTGAACACCACACTACACCAAAAGAAACGGGCCTCATAGTAGATGAGCAGAGAGAGCCTAAATTGGGTGCTAGCTCATTTAGGATGCCCTTGACAATAGGACCTTAGGATTGACTGTGTGAAAACCAAAAACTTAACAAAAATTTTAGGATGTCCTTCAGGACCTTTACAATAAAGCATGTATGCTTATCAGATAACTTCCTATAGAAACCAGAGGTTCAAGCTCGTTTATAAATTATAAGCTCATTTATACCACAGGGACTGCTAAGTTAGCTTTGAAGTAATGCAACTTCATGTTCTGCATATCTGAAACATCCCACCGAAAGGAAATGATATACACTTAATCCCACAATCAGCATTCTGCTTACCGTGCAAACAATAAGATGCCCATGTTAAAAAATAAAAAAGATGGAATTTTGTTGGCATAAACAGGATGACCTGTTAGCAGAAAGCATAGATGAGTCAACAAAATGTCACAAAATGATGATATCCATGCAAATCTTGATGGCTTCGTTGTCTCAACAATCAAGGACTAATCACACAATATTACACAATGCTTTTAGAATTCCATATTCTCATCTTCTGCATTCTAATAGTGTTGAAAAGTTCAAATCTATTGTTGACCAAGATCTTAACTAGGATCTCTAAGATCTAGAATAAGATTTGATTTTGTGTGTTTATATGCTGGAAGATACTCCCTTGACTTTATGGGCAGTATCCCAGATTTATTCTTCTTCTTCTTTTGTCTGATAAGTTGTTGAGGGATGTCTCACAGCTATAAAAGCTAAGTGGTCCTTTGTATTATTGATATGAGAAGGAATAAATGGAATTCAATCTCTCTGTCCTTTATTCTTATCAGAGCCAATTTTGATCCATCCTTTGTATCTCTTCTTCTATTCACATAATTGAGTGTTGCCATGACAAAATTTCCATAAGCTGTCATGGCAAGTGAGAATGAGAGTAACACCACCAATAATAGTTCTACTACCTCAGCCCCTTTGACCACCAATTCTGTGAGTGCATCCGAAAGTGTTACACGTCCTATCACGGGTCATAAACTCACCGGGAATAATTTCAATCAATGGTCACACTCTGTTATGATCTTCATTTGCAGAAAAGGCAAAGAAGATTATCTTAGTGGGGCCGCTGTGCAACCAGAGGAAAGCAGTCCAAACTATCGAATCTGGAAGGTGGAAAATAACATGATGATGTCTTGGCTCCTGAACTCAATGACGAATGAGACAGGAGAGAATTTTATGTACTTTTATGTACTACCGAACAGCCAAGGAGATCTGGGAGGGTGTTCGTGATACATATTCGAACAAAGACATGCTATTTTCGAGATCAAGGGCTTCCTTCATGATTTGAGGCAAGGAGAGTCCTTTGTGACTGATTATTTTAATCAGCTCACACGTTACTGGCAACAAACAGACATTCTGGAAGATGTGACATAGAAGTGTCCTGATGACAATAAACACTACAAGCAGGTTCTTGACAAAGAACGAATTTACAAATTTTTGTTGGGCTTGAATCAAGAGCTAGATGAAGTACGTGGGAGAATACTGAGCACAAAGCCCCTGCCTAGTGTTCGAGAAGCATTTTCGGAAGTTAGGAGAGAAGAAACACGAAGAAAGGTGATGATTGGTTCTACAAACAATCAACCCAACAATAAGAATTCTGTCTTGGCAGCACGGGGAGCTCAACCTTACTTTAGTCAAGGAAACACGACCAATAGCAGTGCTGCCAGCGAAGGAATACACAGTCCTCGGTGCGATCATTGTAAAAGGAGTGCACACAAAAGATACTTGCTGGAAAATACATGGTTGATCATCAGATTGGAAGCCATCATCGTTACGTCCAACTTAAGATCGTGAAGGTCGAGGCAATGTTGTACAAACTGAAACACCAACACCAACCAGCTTGATTCCTTTCAACAAGGAACAATTGGTGATGTTGCAAAAGTTGCTACAATAATCAGTTCAAAATGCAGTACATCCCGAAGGGGTTAGTTCAGCGGCAGTTGCAGAAAGGTAATCCCTTAACCACATTAAGTGTTAAAAAGGAGAACCTCGCTTCTTGGATTGTAGACTCTGAAGCATCAACCACAGGACTGAAGATGTTACTATGTTCGACAACTATAACCCATGTCAAAATGGTGTGGTTGTTCGTATTGCTGATAGTTCTCTTTCAAAGGTGGAAGGTGTTGGCTCTGTGATCGTTTCAGAGCATAAAACTTTGAACTCAGTTTTGTTTGTCCCTAATCTGAGTTGTAATCTCTTTATCCATAAGCAAACTGACTAGAGAACTAGGATGCATTACTAAGTTCTTTCCACATTTGTGTGAATTTTAGGTTTTGGACTCGGGGAGGACGATTGACAGTACTCAGATGGAAGCAGGTCTCTACCTTCTGCAAGTTGATGCCCCAAAATGGAAAAAACAAATGTCTTGTGTAGCATCTAGTGCGAATGCAGAAGGTGATACAAGATTATGGCACTATAGGTTAGGTCATCCAAATTTCAAGTATTTGAGAATGTTGTTTCCCTCTTTGTTTCTCAATGGTTCAGTAAACATCCATTGTGAGGTATGCCAATTATCCAAACATGCTCGCAGCTCCTACCCTTTGCAGCCTTATAAATCTTCTCACCTATTCCATATGATCCATAGAGATGTTTGGGGTCCCTTTTGCGTGAATAATATTTTCAGGGTCCAGATGGTTTGCCACCTTCATTGATGATCAGACCAAACTCACTTGGACTTTTCTGATGAAAGAAAAATCTGAAGTTAGACAAATTTTTTAAACTTTCCACCAAATGATTCAGACCCAGTTTCAAACTGAAATTCAAGTCCTGAAAACAGACAATGAAAAAGATATTTTCACTCAAACTTGATCCATATATTTGTGGTCAAGGTATTCTTCATATTAGCTTATGTGTGGATACTCCTAAGCAAAACAGAGAAGCAGAAAGAAAGAATAGGCATCTTTTAGAGGTTGCTCGCTCATTGATTTTGTCTAGTCATGTCCCAAAACATTTCTGGGGAACTGCTAAATATCTTATCAGTTGCATGTCTTCCCATGTCCTCAAATTTCAGACCCCAATTCATAGTCTTCTTCATGTCTTTCCACATGTTTTCTTTATATCTCATATCCCTCTTAAAGTTTTCGGGCGACATTTGTTCACATCAATCGGCAACACCGTAGTAAGCTCGATCCTACATCTCTCAAATGTGTTTTTCTTGGATACTCTGCAAATCAAAGTGGGTATAAATGTTACTCCCTATCTACCAAGCGTTTTTACACCACCACAACAAAAGATTACCCATGACTCTCATGGTGAGACTTCTTCAGATGTGCCTGATCTTAACCCTGAAGCGGATCATGTTACAGATGCTACCCAAGACAAAACAAAAGAGTTACGTGTGTACTCTAGGCGACAGAAAACTCAAAAGAAGTTTGAGGACTATTGTTCATCAAGGCCAGCTCAAGAAACCTCTCCGAGTTCAACGCCCATAGTTCATACAGGTAATGCTCCTATAAGTTCAGATTCCTTTGAATAAATTGATGACCTTGATCAGCCTATTACTCTCAGAAAAGGGAAGAGACAGTGCACCCAACATCCTATTAGAAACTTCTTGTGTTATAAGGGGTAGTCTCCCAGTTACGAGGCTTTTGTTACTACACTTAATGAGATTCAGGTCCCGAGGAACATTCAGGAGGCATTATCTAGATCGGAGTGAAAGAAAGCTGTCATTGAAGAACTGCATGCACTTGAGAAGAGCAAAACATTGGAGTACACAGATCTGCCAGCAAGGAAAAAATTGGTGGGTTGTAAATTTGCTAACTGTTTAAGTATAATGCCGATGGAAGTATCAACCGTCTCAAGGCCAGGCTTATCGCCAAGGAGTTCACATAATCCTATGGCATCGACTACGAAGAAACATTTGTCCCAGTTGCCAAGTTAAACTCTATCGAGTTCTATTATCTCTTGCAGCTTACTTGGATTGGTCCCTATTGCAACTAGATATTAAAACTGCCTTCTTGAATGGTGATTTAAAGGAGGAAGTGTTTATGAAAGTTCCTTCGGGAACTGAGATTCCAGAGAGCATAAATAAGGTGTGCAAACTCCGAAAATCTCTCTATGGACTGAACCAGTCACCTCGCGCTTGGTTCGGCAGGTTAACACATTTCATGAAGAAGCTAAACTTCACTCAATGCCAAGCAGATCATACCATGTTCATTAAGACGCCAGCTGGAGGTGAAAGAGCAATAATGATTGTCTATGTTGATGATATAATCTTGACAAGGGACGATTTGCTGGAAATTGTGAATCTAAAAAATGCATTGGCAAAGGAATTTGAGATCAAAGACTTAGATCAGCTCAAATATTTTCTTGGCACGGAGGTGGCTCGATCTCATAAAGGATTTGCAATGTCACAACGCAAGTATACTCTTGACCTTCTAAGAGAAACCGGCATGCTTGGGTTAAACCAGTTGACATGCCCATGGATTCAACAAACAAAGCAGAGATGGAAGAAGAGGCACCTTTAACAGATAAAGGAAGGTATCAGAGATTAGTTGGCAAGCTAATCTTTCTTTCACACACTCGATCAGATATTGGTTTTGCAGTGAGTATGATTAATAGATATATGAATAGTCCAAACCAGAACCACTTAAGGGCTATCTTTCGGATCCTTCAATACTTGAAAGATAGTCCAGGAAGAGGCCTCTACTTTAAGGCAGCTGAAAGGAATGTAGAAGTTTTTACAGACCGTCGATTGGGCTGGATGTCGCATTGATAGGAGGACAACAACAGGCTACTGTACTTTTGTTTGGGGCAACATGGTTACTTGGAGGAGCAAGAAGCAATCAGTGGTGGTTAGAAGTAGTGCTGAAGCAGAATTCCGAGCAATGTGTCAAGGTATATGTGAAGGCATTTGGTTGAGCAGAAACTTAAAGGAAATGGGGTTCACTAATAACAACTCTATGTTGTTATCATGTGATAAAAAACTGCCACTGAAATTGCCAAGAATCCAGTTCAACATGATCGAAAGAAGAACATGGAAATAGATCGACACTTCATCAAAAAGAAAGTTGAAGAAGGTGTCATAAAACTATCCTATGTTCCTGCAAGCTATCAAACAGCCGACATACTAACTAAAGCCTTGTCCAAAAATAGCTTTGAACAGTTAAGGTATAAGTTGGATATGATAGACATTCATAACTATCTTGAGGGGGAGTGTTGAAAAGTTCAAGTCTATTTTTGACCAAGATCTTAACTAGGATCTCTAAGATCTTATGCATTAAACTAGGATAAGATTTGATTTTGTGTGTTTGTATGCTGGAAGATACTCCCTTGACTTTATGGGCAGTATCCCAGATTTATTCTTCTTCTTCTTTTGTCTGATAAATTGTTGAGGCATGTCTCACAACTATAAAAGCTAAGTGGTCCTTTGTATTATTGATATGAGAAGGAATAAATGGAATTAAATCTCTCTGCCCATTATTCTTCAAATAAGAATCTAAACTGGGAATCATCTTATAAGTAAAAAAGATGCATATGGCAAAGAAAATTAGAAGACACAATTAAGACAAAAGAAAAAGGCTATTACGAGGTGGTTGAGGATTTAATAACCACTTTGTAAGATGAAGCCTGTTCAGAAAGAACATCAATGGAAGCTCGAAAAAATGGTTTAAAGGGCCTTTTGGTTTCTTCTAACTCCTGGATTAATTTTCTCCTAGACCACAATAGCTACATCACAATGCTGATTCCCCTGAAGAGAAGATGACAAAAACGTTATTGTTGTTTATTCAAGAATTTGGATCATGATGATATTAAATAAAGGATTTGATAAAGGGCAGAAATAATTTTTTCATTCAACAATATTAAGCAAGAGAAAAGCATTGCTAATAGACATTGCTAATACAACCCCGAACCAAGACCCTTTTGACATTATTATCTACCAATAGATCAAGCTTGTATCTTTCACAATTTTGAAAAATCTAGACAAAAGAGAGAGAGAATCTACCTCGCATTTTGACTTTGAGCACCTCAAATGTAGGAACACGCAGGTTCAATACCAGTGGCTACATCTGCGAAGATGCTCAATCTCTAAATATGGTAGAGTGTCACCACTCCACTGATGCTTCTAGCATCAATAACCAAGGCTCTCAAACCCCTGAACTCAGAAATGGCCGTCTCATTGTTCTGCCCTTTTGTGTTGAGGGAACTAGGTTCACCTCTCTTAAATATATACATGCATACACACATATATTGATAAAAAAGGGCTAAAGTGCCTTTAGTCAAAATAACTAAAAACATTCACAAAAACATGATAATTGACGTTGTTCATCATCAACTATGCCAATGGATATTATCATCCGCTCGTATACATTGTGTTTGCAAAATTTGAGAGCCATCGGTAACTCATGCATTCGGAAATGATATAGCTTATTTATAGATTACTTTTAACCATTAATTCTAATGATTTCTAGTTTTTAGTATTGGACTGTTAGAACGATTCCAACTTTTGTTATCATGTTTCATTGGAATAGATGATCATATTTTAAAGACCGGATTATTGAGAAACGATGTCCATTATCATGTTTCATGAGTGTCTTTAACTATCGACCCCATATATATATAGGGTTATCACCTATGCTGCAAGTGGTAGCCGTTTCCCTGCTGCAAAGAGTAAAACGCTACATCTTGTGTGGAAAGGGAGGCCATGTGTTGCGTTTTTCTTTCTGTTATTTATTCATTCCCCTTTTTCATTTTTTATTGAGATTATACCTCAAAAACACACGTCTTCGTCTTGTTCACACTTCACAGGGCATCCATTTCTACCCACAAGAAAATTTCTTCACAAATGAATCTTATCTGTCTTTCCAAATCAATTTCTAAAATCAAATTACAATTTCCTCAAATTTTAACCAGACTAATTTTGATTTTCCAAGGGTGTATTTTCACAATCCATTTTCGATGTTCGATCTTGAGGAAAGGTTGGAAGTTGATTGCAAGAAACAAAATCAATTAAAAGCGCTAGAATCTTTGGCCTTGTCAATTGATGCTGGATAATGAAATGAGGGATTAGTGCAACAGATAAATTTTGGATTGATCTTACGGATTCGAACTTCGTTTTTTGTTTTTCTTGTGGGTTTTTGCACGTCTCAGGCAGAAATTGACGACGATAGGAAGTAGACTTCAGCAAGAAGAAAGGAAACGCTGCACTTGCTTCATTTCTCCCCTCAAAATGTTGCATTTGCACAACCGATTTAGCTGTCATTTGCAGCATAAATCATTTAACCCTATATATATGAAAAAATCATTGACGTTACAGCAGCAGTCAAGTAACTGTTGTTCCACTGCACCCATTAATCCTCGTGAACTGCATCTCCAAAGACAAAAAAAAAAAAAATGATGCAGTTCACATGAAGCCAAGATGCAGTTCACGGAAAATAGAGAGTGTAGCGTAGCAACAGCTACTTGGTCGCTACTGCAACACCAACGACGCGTCCTATATCAACCAACTATACATATATATAGGTTTGGAGTTTATGTGGCTAGCCACTCACAAACCTATGTATGGATAGACCGTTATATCTCCAAATAAATAGTTGAGATTAAAAGCTCATTTCTTTCTCTTTAAAGAGAGCTTTTAATCTCAATCATTGATTATCCACACATAAGAAATTATGTGTCTAGCCACATAAATATTTTTCCCTACATATATCAACTAGTGTGGCTTGGGAGTACATATTGATGCGCTATTGTTGAGAGGGCACGAAAACTATTACAATAAGTTCATAAATATATGGGTGCTCCGTTGGTGCTGCAGCAGCAACCAAAGTGCTACTGGACTGCATCTTCTACTCATCGTGAATTACATCTTATTCTATTATGAACTGCACTATTTTTTGCCTTTGAAGATGTACTTTATAATAGAACAAGATGCGGTTCACGGAAAGAAGAGGTGTAATTCAGCCGCAGTCCCTTGGCTACTGCTGCAACACCAATGATTTTTTTTAAATATATATACCAACTAAGTCACCTTTATTAACCCTAATCGTGCCATCAACCGGAAACTCATTTACACCATCCATAACTATATTAGGAAAGTGAAGTTTGTTGATCCAACTTGTTAATCGCATATTCGTCATAGTACTTTCTGTTGAGCATTAGAGACGATCAAGGTATGCATATCATTATTTTAATAATCTATATCTATATATGGCGAACCTGGGATTGATTTGCTCACAACACGTTCCAATCCAACAAAAGCTAAATTCAAAGAGAGAGCAACCGACATATGCCAAAGGTGCACGGCAAACCAAAACTTGGGAAAAATCTAACGACTTGGAGTCCAAATGGAAACCCTTGGAAGCAATAGAAAAATGAAGTCAAAACAATATGCATCACCTCTATTGCAGACATCGAATCAGCATCACTGGACACACGCTGGTTGCTTCGCTTCGCATCGCTTCACTGTCCATCGACTTTCCCCCGTCGTTCGCCTGCCGCCATTCTCCGGCAGAAATGATTCGTCGTCGTGCGCCGATTCCGAGTCATGGAGTTTTTGGTACCCTCAGAAGACTGAGGGCTGGAACATTTACGGGCCAAGAAAAGTGGGCCAAAGGTAAACCCAGCCCAATAATCTGAGCCCATCATGCTTTTTGGAGAGAAAGAAAAAGGCAAACGATGACAACGCAACAGCGATGCATCCGTGCAGGAAACAAGTGTCTCCATTCTCCTGTGTAAGACTGTCTTCCTCACATTCCCATGGAGTTGGAATAAATAAATGAGCAGCCAAATTTTTCCCATAACAATGCTCAATCTGAGCTTGCCCTAGAACCAAACCCCAAACCCTAATTTGACGGAATTGGATCGATGGGTCTCATCAGCCTGCAATGCATGCTCGATTTATTGGTCGCTGGTGTGTCGTTGATGATCGGATTGGGGATTTTTGCCTTTGTTGCTTCGATTCTGTGCTCGGCTGCATTTATCCATCATGCGAAGCTTGCGTCGGCTTAGTAGGTGTGTGATTTGATTGTGGGATCTTGAATGGTTTGTGTGTCGGTGGGATTAATTTGTTGAGAGGTTGATTATGTTTGGGATGGGCATCACGGTGCCGACAGTTTGGGATATGTGATGATGATGTCGACTTGTTTTGATTCGTGATTTGTCCTACCTGTGTGGTGGTGACTATTACTATTATGTATGTGTAGATGGAGATGTAGTTGTTGTGCTGATATATGTACTTGACATTTGGCAATGATGTTGGACATGGCTTTTGTGAAGAAGATATCATGTTATCAAGGGAAAATACCGTCAAACCGCAGTCACTATGTACAGATGGCAATGGCACGAGATCGACCAATGTTTCGTATGGGACATTGACACCGCCGGTTGGTCTTGTATGTAACGTTTGTGAATATTGGATCGACGATGGTGATTTTGCCGCAAAGTTGAAGGATCATGTATGACTCAATGATAGGGGGTTTCTCAGTTGAGGCTTCAGTCTGAAAATCCTGGGGTTATGTGCTAGTATTTGGCATGTCTTCGCACATATTTATCAATGTTAATGCATCATTTAGCTTTGTCCTTGATGAGAAAACCTGATAAGTTTTGCGGATTACTTCAGATTTAAACTGCAAGTTCAAAGGAATCTATCATTTTAGAAATCACACAAATATATAGCTTGAAATATGCATGATTTGGATACATATGAAGCGAGAAGTGTAATGCTGGTTAAAGTCTGAACTATATGGGTTAGTCCGAATCCTAATATGCGGTTGCAGTTGCAGTCTTGCTGAGATTACTTCTTATGCACTTTGTCTACCTGCTTTCTTTTTCTCTCGTCGATCATTTAGTATTTCTGTTGTACATGGTATGATTTCAGTTTTCTAGCCAACTCTACCAGGACCTGTGTATCATATACTGATATACTGATTGGGTCTTCTTTTTTTGATCAGCTGCAGGAAATGGTGAGCGAGCTCTGATTGCTGCTTTAATACCTTGGCATCATTTGTCAATGCTGCTAGCGGAAAGCCATGTTAAGTGTTATACAGGATTTTCTTGATCCGCTTGTGTTGTAGAATGCTCAAGTTTGTTGGCTAGCAGCGGCGGGCTGTGATTTTTCAGTTACGTTGTTTTCCGGCTGTCGTTTTATTATACGTTTTAGGTTGGTGCCTTATGAGTCGGCTTGACAAAAGTATACTCGTGTCTCCTACATTTGAGGGTTGGTTCCTGATGAGTTGGCTTGACAAAAATATGCTCGTGTCGCCTGGCTTTCAGCTTTCATCTCCTTGTTTGCTCCAGGGATCGTAGTGATGTTACAATTTTAAACACCATTAGCAAGTCTTCTCTAAGAAATGGATCTCTTGATCGTTTGGTATTTCGTTTTCTTGAATTTACCTATCTTGATGATATCCTGTATAATGGAATCGGTGCACAATGCGGAACTCCTGTGCTTGTGAGTTTGGAATGAAGTAAATATCAGGGGCACATTAGTATAATGGCATCGAGTGTGTGCTTTTGTAAGATAAATCCAATAGAATGAAAAACTCTTGCGAAAGAAAGAAGAAAATCTACACTATCCCTCTCAAATAAAATTCCTCAAAATTTTGTAATATTGTTCAAAGAGATCATTTAACCAATTTATTTCAATCTTGTTTCTCCATATCACTGTAAGTGCAATGTTAGATCGTATGTTTGTCGAGACAAACTTTAGTCGATATGACGGAAGGATCATATATTGCAATGTTAGACCGTATGTTTGTCGAGACAAACTTTAGTCGATATGACGGAAGGATCATATATTGTTTTATATAAATTTATCCTGAAATATCGGACAAAATTTAGTTTATCTACTTATAATCAATAACGGTGACGTAAAGATCAAATATTATTTGATATAATAATGAGACTCATACAAATACGTGTTAATAATGTTAGTTTTGAAGTATTTTATTTATTGCAAGGACGTAGGAGTACGGTGTGGTTTCTTTATTTGACATAGGATAAGATGTATCAAAATAGTTTGGGGTTGTAGAATCTGATTTAAAATCAATTATGTTTGTTTGTTAATTTTCTTATCAAATTTATCATTTTATGATATGAAAATAATTATTTTAACTGATTTTAAATCAATGATAATTTTTATAAATATTTTATGTGTAATTGGGAAAAAAAACGTGAAGTATCTCGGAAGGGTAAAAAAAATAAAAAAAAATAAAGTTCCAATCATCAGACTTTATAATGTAACCGATGTAATTGGACGGACGAGTGGAACCAAGAAGAGTGCCGATTGTTAGAGTGGAACATATACTGTAACGTGCCCAGGAATGGGCAAGCCCAATATGAAGCCCAGCAACCTGCGAAACCCAATCAACAAGCGGCCTCGA
>JAOVYX010017591.1:0-21910 GCA_035668315.1 Drosera spatulata | reverse complement strand
TTCTAGTGATTTCTGTTCATGTGGGCAAACATTATTCACTTGACATGACAGGATCGAAAAGATATAATCCGTTGACACGAGGGAAAAATCCCATGAATGATAGAACAAGAACTCAAGAAGGAAATATGCTGAATGGGACTTTTCCTCGGATGGAAAAGTGCAACCAACCAGAATTAGTTAAGAGCGAAAATTATCCATTAAATTCTCATGTCTTTCCAATGACCCCATACTATGAAACTATACTATACATTAACTACTATAGGAAAGCAAAATTCAATTTTGCGCCCCAATATCATGATGGCACTGTTGAAGCCCCACAAGGGTGTTCACATACTAGCATCCGAGTTACCAGATATGCTTAACAGTTAACTGTATGTTACACGGGATACAAGGAACTCGCACCAAGATATCAAAGACCTTGTTTTGAATATCACACTCTTGTTACACTATATCTGTTAGATATATATTTGTGGTTCTATTATCATCAATTTTGACATTTGGTGAAATTGGTTACTAAACTTGAAATCACAAGAGTCCACCGGGATCATGAAAGTCCACGGGGTGTCTAATCATCAAATACGAACTTGAGTAATGACACCATGCGAGCCAAAGCAAAACAAAGAAGGGTTTTTGTCAAAAAAAGCTACTACAATCTTGAATAATTCCAAAAAATAAATTCGAACCTTCAAAATTCCATTTAACCCATCCAAAATAGTGAATATATTCCATTTTATCTACTATCGTCATTTTTTCGTTAAAATAAACCAATATTTCAAAAAAAGACCGAACCACATTTGTAGTTAAAATAATTACAAGATAGAGACCTTAAATTGCCAAGAAAACATTATGATGATAAAAACTTAATGTGTTAGTCATATTATTTTTAAATAAAATATAAATTAATAAAAAATAAAAAACATAAAATTGATTGTTTATAGCTGAGAGTGTTTGTTAGTTGGTTCTATTTGTCACCCGATTGTTTTATAACCATCTCAAACTTTTACAATATGAAATCAAACTCAAAGCTACTAAATTTTGGGTTGAAAAATTGAATACGGAGTCGTTTATCAAACATCATGTTTTACCTAGGTTTTTACCTATATCTATATATATAAAGATGTTGGTCTGAAATTTAAAAAGGTACCCATATGACATATTAATAAAATTCGGATTCTGTGGATGGACTTTACAAGTTTCGGTTTGTATTATGTAATAATCTTTTGATTAAAATCATGTTTTGGTATCTTTTAAAAATATTTGGTTAATTTCTAACGAAAAGTTGACAAAAATAATAAAAAATGGAATATATTCAATATTTTGAATGGATTGGATGAAATTTTAATATTTTTGCAATTACCGAAGATTATAATAGCGTTTCTAGCAAAAACCCAACAAAGAAACAAGCTCGTACAGTCTCTCAAGTATATACCCAATCTTGCATCATGTGCTTATATCACAAGTTACGATGTCTCCATCTATCAACTTAATTCATAACCCGTTATCAACACTTTAAGCATGGGACCCACAAATGAATCAACCAAAAAAAAAAAAGTTCATAGGAAAAGCCATAGTTGATGGACCACTGTGGATAGAAACCACACTAATTAACAGCTTTCTGTCACGCAACTTATATTACCCCCACTTGACACAAAACTACCCAAAAGTTGTACAACACTGAAGGATCTCTCTCCATGTGACTTGAAGCTTGAACATGCCAATATCAATCGTAGCTTGAACACTGAACAAGTTTTGCAGAGAAGGATCTCTCTCCATGTGATATGCCATGTTCTGCGAAGCTATATTTATCTTCTTTTTTTTGCTAATGCGAGTATTAACTTTAGTCAAATAATCATAACTGGATCTCATGACATAGACAATGATTCTTTCAAGTATTGTTTACAAGGGAAAATCAATCTAACGATTTCGTACCATTGACAGATGATTATAATATTTTAAAGGTATGTTTTATAGTTTATGTTTCATGTTCACATTTTCATTTCACTGCCTCATCACACATAATGATTTGTAGCATATTTTCTTCTTCAAATAAATGAAACAAAATCAGAAAAAATAATCTTTTAGTCTGTTTTTCATAATCGATTTTATTTCTCACGGTTCTGACAATGGATGTATCGATATCATAACCCCTAACCACATACGACGAGATATTACTCGAGATACAATTACTACCCTTGACAAGTAGAGGCAAATAGGTACCCGTTTGTCGAACGAAATCTTCAAGTAAAGAACCCGACTCACCATGGCAGATGCCGTGTCAAAGCCAACCTGCCCATTATTTGTTCACTTCCATTTTTATATTATTTTTAATCTGTGTCTTTTTGCAGGATGTGGAGAAGCGGGAGATGGGCGAGTAGAGCAATGACGGTGGGGACTAAAAACGCAAAGAGCAAAAGCCCATTTATTGTTGCGATTGCGACAAGGGATTGGGAATGGAAATCGATTGGGGGCATGAATTGTGTTGCCGTTTGCGTAGAAAAGATGAAGACATGTGAGGGACATTTACATTTTGTGATCTTTTAATAAACAAATTTATCAAATTAGTATTATAAATAAATTAATTATCAAATTAAGTTTTTTTAAATATAATGAGAAAATACGTAGGGCTTGATTCCTACATGAAGACGCCCTGCGTTTTTAATATGGATGAAGACACCCTGCGTCTTTAGCTTGATGAAATTCCAAACCCACATCGGTTAGGGCGTCTTGCTTCCATCCTTTTCACTCTATAAAAATGGACTTCCTTCCATCGTTTTTTTCAATTTCAAATATAAAAAATTTTAATATAATTTTAAATTATGATATTAAAATTTTTTAAATTTGAAATTTTAATTAAAAAATTTTCCGTCGTAGTTTTGCGGTAAAATTGCTACGACAACGAAGTTTTGGGATTAACTTCAGTAAATATAATCCTTAAACTTCTTATTTTATATTTTATGCTTAGTTAATGTAAGAACTAGAAAATAATTTAGGAAGTGTTAGATTAGGAAATAGGAAATAGTTAGATTACGAAATAATTAAAATAATAAAGAATTAAATTAGAGAACAATTTAGAAAGTAATAAATATAGAAAATGATGTACTTAGGACGTAATTAAATTAGAAAATGATCTACTTGAGTAGTAATTAACTTAGAAAATGATATGTTTATGACATAATTAACTTAGAAAATGAATTAACATAGAAAATGATGTACTTGGTAAGTAATTAATTTAGAAAATGATGTACTTAAGACATTATTAACTTAGAAAATAAAGTAACTTAAAAATGATGTGTTTAATAAGTAATTAACTTAGAAAATGATGTTCTTTGTAAGTAATTAACTTAGAAAATGATGTGCTTAGTAAGTAATTAACTTAGAAAATGATGTGCTTAGGACGTAATTAACTTAGAAAATGATGTGCTTAGGACGTAATTAACTTAGAAAATGATGTATTTAAGAAGTAATTAAATTAGAAAATGATGTATTTATTAAGTAATTAACTTAAAAAATGATACGATTAGGACGTAATTAACTTAGAAAATGAATTAACTTAGAAATTGATATAGTTAGGAAGTAATTAACTTATAAAATGATGTAATTAGGACATAATTAAATTAGAAAATGATATACTTAGGACGTAATTAAATTAAAAAATAATATACTTAGGTAGTAATTAACTTAGAAAATGATATGCTTAGAACGTAATTAACTTAGAAAATGAATTAACATAGAAAATGATGTACTTAGGAAATGATTAATTTAAAAAATGATGTACTTAGGACGTAATTAACTTAGAAAATAAAGCAACTTAGAAATGATGTGCTTAGTAAGTAATTAACTTAGAAAGTGATGTGCTTAGGACGTAATTAATTTAAAAAATGATGTACTTAGAAAGTAATTAAATTAAAAAATGATGTAATTATTAAGTAATTAACTTAGAAAATGATATAGTTAGTAAGTAATTGATTTAAAAAATGATGTATTTATGATGTAATTAACTTAGGAAATAAATTAACTTAGAAATGATTAATTTATAAATGATGTACTTAGGACATAATTAACTTAAAAACTTAATTAATTTAGTAAACGATATGCTTATGAAGTAATTAACTTAGAAAATGATGTTCTTAGGACGTAATTAACTTAGAAAATGAATTAACATATAAATTGATGTACTTAGAAAGTAATTAATTTAGAAAATGAAGTACTTAGGATGTAATAAACTTAGAAAATAAAGCAACTTAGAAATGATGTGCTTAGTAAGTAATTAATTTTGAAAATGATGTGCTACGTAAGGTGCAATGTATGTTATAAATTTTGATTTAGATTAAATTGTTTAGTTTCTTCACATTATATGTTATATGTTTGCGCTACGATGTTAACTAAATATTACCATTTGTCTGTGATTAGAATATGTAACATTGTTTAAAATAATAGTTTGTTAATAATAATTTAGGAAACATTAGAACTAGTAATAATTATGAATATTCAAATTTGAAAATGATATAGATATTAGTTGGTATTGATTCCTCCATATTGTATATATGTTTATTAAATATTATGAAGTTATGCAAGTGAAATATATAACATTGTTTAAAATAATGGTTATTTCATAATAATTTAGGAAACAATTAGAAAAATAACAGTTAGTAAGGGAATTAGGTGATTCGTACGTCGTGTTGCTGCCACATGCAATTATAAATTCTCAATCTTTATGCGTTGAAAATGATATAGGTATGGCATTTTAACAATTTCCAATTTTTTGTTACTAGGATACACAATATACGAAAATCAACGGCGACTATCAGTTCCTGGGGGGACCGAAAGTCCTTCTGAACTTTACACCTGGGTGGGGATTGACAGATTATACAATGGACATCTGTGAGAAAGCTGGTGTGGGTTGGGAACCTTCCCAAATCAAAATCTGAGCGAAACTATCTCAAAGTCCGGCTGAAGGATGATGTGTTTTTATAAACATCATTCGATATACTTCTGAACGCCCAATGTTGTTATGTGATGTGGTACGTAATATTCCCGACGTCCCGGAACATTTAGCTTTTTCAGTCCAGTCTCAACCATCTATGGCCGTGGAAGCGGCTGACAATGATCTTGCTGTTGATCTTTCCATCGTCCCTGCTCGTGTAGCATCGGAAGGGACTGCTTGGATGCAATACAGCGGGAACGATTGTTTATTGAGCTTTGACGATGAAGTGGACAATGAAGACGAGGCTGATGTCAAAGGAGACCACGAAGCAATGGACGATGCAAATGTCGATGAGCCTACGAGTTCTGACAGGGAGGATGGCAATGATGGTAAGGATTACATGCAAGCTGAAGACGGTGAGGGTGAGGATGATGATGATGATGATGATGTTGTGCACGCCGGTGATCACAATGTTATTGTTGCTTCGACTCTAGGATGGGATCATCCTATTTCAATATACACCGATGTGAGCTGGATACCCGAAGCAGTGAACGATCGTGACGAACCGATTATTGTCCTGTCTCATTTTGATCTTAGGGTTGGCATGGAGTTTCATTGTAAGAAGAATTGCTTACACCATATAACAGATTCAGCCATCAGTCATGGTGTTGAATACCGTGTGTTGACATCAAAGGGAGCGATAATTGATTTGAGGTGCAAACAGGGGAAGAATGATGAGCCACGTAGGTGCAAGTGGCGTCTCAAAGACATGATGCCAAAAGGTATCAACAGATGGAGGGTCAAAAAAGTTATCGGGGCTCACACTTACAACACACAGAATTTTGAAGATGATCACGCGCACCTATTGTCGCAGTTCGTCGGGGATTACATTCAGTATGTCGTAGCCGCAGACATCTTCTTGAAAGTCAAGGTCATCCGGACGATCATACAAGGGAATTATCATCGTAGGATCAGTTACAGGAAAGCATGGCTCAAATAGAAAGCTATTGCAGATCTTTTAGGTGATTGGGATAAGTCATTCACGATACTTCCTAAGTTTTTGGATGCCGTGAAGCTAGCCAACCCTGGTTCGGTGGTAATCCATCGCATTATGACGATGAATATTTCCAATCATGTGTAGTTCAATGCTGTTTTTTGGGCTTTCGAACCCTCAATCGAAGGATGAAAGCATTGTCGCCTCGTGATTAGCGTTGATGCTACTTTCGTCAAGGGGAAGTACCACGACACCATGTATATTGTAGTGGGCTCTGATGCTAATAATCAACTCTTTCCCATTGCTTTTGCGGTGCAGGGGAAGGAGTCGGTCGAGACATGGTCTTGGTTCTTCGAAGGTCTGAGACAGGTTAGCCCAATTCTTAAATCTAAGTTGAAAACTTTAATTGATAAGGAATATATGCAGCTCTTAATCATTTCAATATTATCATTGTGTAGGTGGTGGGCGATGGAGCAAGCATTTGTATCATTTCTGATCGCCATGCTGGTACTTTGAGGGAGATGCGCAAGTCTGAGCGTTGGTCAGAACCCAATGCATGTCATCATGTATGTGCTCGTCACTTCGTCAGCTATTTTGACAAGCATATGAGTTCGAAACCTTGGGAAAACCGACTAAAGACGCTCTGTTACGAGCGACCGATCACGAAGTGGGAAGCCGAGATGAACTAGACACAACAAGAGAGTCAAACGGCATACGACTAGATAGTTAATGCATGTGATGTGAAGAAATGGTTGTTGGCTCATGAAGGAGGGGGGGGAGGAGATACAGTATCATGATAACCAACCAATCAGAGATGTTCAATTCTGTCCTCAAGGATTGTCGATCTGTCCTTATTACTGTACTGGTGCAGTTCACATTCTACCGCTGTAATTTCTATTTTACAAATCGAAGGATGAAGTCTGAGGCAGAGCTCGCTGAGGGGTTGGTGGTGAGCCCATTAGTTATGCATTATTTCCAGAGTAAGAAGAATAAGGCGCACAGTCATGTCGCCACTATGTTCCATCACGATCCTGGGCGTTTCCAGGTGAAAACCGATCGTTTGTGGAACGAACCAATCACCAAAGGCAACCACATTCACGAGGTTAATTTCTTGGAACGCACATGCACTTATGGGAAATGGCAGCTATATCACTATCCTTGTAGCCACGCCATGAGGTGTTGTATGCAGTTTCATGTAGATTCAATTCCATACGTCGATGATTGCTACAGGATGATCACTCATCTCAACACTTGGACACCGCAGTTCAGGGTTGTTCATGATCCGAGTGCGTAGAAACCGTACGAAGGTCCCATCATCATGCATCTGCCAGAAAAGAAGAGGAATAGGGGTAGACCGAGGACACATCGTATCCATAATGAGATGGATGTTCGACGTGCCCGGGGGACATCCGTTGTCGTCAGTGTAAGCAAGTTGGGCATAACGCACGAAGTTATCCCAACAGAGCTGGTACTTCTAGTTCTTCACGGTCTAGGTGCAGAAACTGCCGACAACCTGGTCATAACCGTTAGAATTGTCCAAACGAAGCACGTGTTCAACCGCCACCGATTGCTCCACCCGTTGAAGGCGTGCCTGGCCCCTTTCGAATAAGACCACCTAACAACTCTAGAGATGGAACTTCGAGGCCAAGCAACGGTAATTGCGAACCGATGGGGAGTTTGTTCCATCGTTAGTTTTAGATTCATCTGTATCATTTCTGATTCGAATGTTGAGACAACTTCATAACGCGTAATAAAAGCATATAAGTTTTTTTTATCTCATTAGATTTATCCTTGTCATGTAATTATTTAATTAGATGGCATCCCGAATGAGGTTACCCAGGACCCATTTCATACGAGGCAGCAGTAGTAGTGCTCCAGCGCCCCCGAAGGTATTGGATCGGCTTGTGTCAGTTGGAGTAGGGTTTCGATGGTTCCACAGGATAGTTGACATTTCCAACGATCATTGTTTGATTACAGCACTGGTGGAGAGGTGGAGACGTGAGACGCACACATTCCATCTTTGATCTGGGGAGGCCATTGTGACGCTAGAGGATGTAGCGTTATTTCTTGATTTTCAATCATCGTTACTACTGGAAGCGACTATTACGCCATGTGCGGTCAGCTTCTTGTATAGACTTCGGGTGGCCGCTGGAGATCATACTATACTATGGTCTGGCTTCGCACTTACTTCATAGAGCTACTGGCCGATGCGGACGAGCCCAAAGTTACTAGATACGCCAGAGCGTACATTTTATATTTGATAGGATCGCAGTTCTTCCCAGATGGCACCGAAGGGGAGGTGCCACTCATGTGCCTTCATGTGCTTGATCGCTAGAGTGAGATCTCCAGCTATTCTTGGGGCTCCACCATTATGTACTTTTTATATAGGACCCTCTGTCGGTGTTCTTTGGGCTCCACCATTATGTGCCTTCGGTGGCTGCGCTATTGTATTACAGCTTTGGGCTTAGAAGAGGATCCCGATGGTGAGACCGAACAAGATTACGGATCCATCATCTCTTGTTTTGACTTTTCCTCTACCTTACAAGTAACTACTTAATGTCATTTTGATAAAAAAAAATGTTATTTTTAATACCGCAATGGTTTTTTTTATTCAAATCAATTTTTTTTCATGTAAAGGTGGTCCGCTGTTAAGGGCAAACACCTTATGAAAGACAACAGCTCCACTGTTCGTCATTTTCACTCGTTGTTGGATCAGCATCCAGTTATCGAGTTTATTTGGGAGCCGTATATCGAGGATAGATTGGATGACATATCCGAGGATTTTGTGGATGAGAGAGACAAAGTCATTTGGTTCTCTCATGTTCCTCTTATCCACTTTGATATAGTGGAGTATTATGTGCCATTTCGTACGACACAACAGTTTCATAGTATACAGACGATCCCACCGGGACACAACATACATGATGAGTTGCATGACCTCACCAGGCACGGGCGAGGTGGAGATTTTGATTGGCTCCATCATCATCAGGCACACGTTGATCGTTGGAATGACGCAGAGCGTCATTTTGTGCTATGTCGTCACCAGACCGAGGCCGGACCTTTCACTGCCCCGGGCTACTTGCTATGGTATCATCAGATCACACGACAACGCATAGGTCCTCCCAGGATTCCTTGCAGGGGTGTCATTAGAGGCTTGTTCCACAGTGCTAGTCGTATTCATACTCTTATCCTGATGGGGGAGGGGGGGGGGGGGACCACCGCACATGAGAGATTCTCTTGAGGTTCGAGAGATATTGCAGCATATGAGAGATAGCGCGTCGGAGGATGGGCTTGAGCAAGATTTTGATTCTGAGGTTGGATCGTTGGACGATGAGTCAGCCCAGCGCACAGACAACGAGCAAGGCCATGTCAATCCTTCTGTTCATCTCTGATATTATCATGGAGGAGCCTTCGACCAACCCTATTATCTCGGAGCTGATCATCACCCTGGCGAGGCTGACGATGAGGCTGCAGGTCCAGACGGTGACGATGATGTTTTAGATCCTGACGATGCTGGACATTCAGATGATTTAGTCCTGAGGCATCGTGCACCACTGGATAGGTTCACTCCATCTACCTATGCAACCGGACCGACTAAAGGAAGAGTCAAGGTCAGGGGAGGCCGATGAGGACGAGACTGATTTATTCTTTATTGTATTGTACCATTTCATTTTATGAACGAGTTATCTGGACTTTCTATTTATGTATTATGTATAGACGAGTTTTCTGGACTTTCCACTTATGTATTTTGTAGTTCGGATTTTACAGTTTCATTATTTCTGATTTATCATGTATTATGTATTGTCGGACTTTGATGTCACGGATTATGACTTATGTACTATCGATCATGTAGAGCAGTATGTTTGACGTATAGTTTTCATTCTATTCATTGATCATGCAAACCGATATGTTTTAGTTATAGTTTTCATTCTAGTAATCGATCGTGTATTACTCATCTATACATGTCTATTGTTTTAGTTATATTCTACTTTTCTTTTTATCGATCATTCCCAAAAACAATCATTAATGTATCATAAGTACAGGATTTGTTTGTTTATCTAACCAATATTTAAAAAAATACATCAACGGTCAATATCAATTCATCCCCAACCTCATCTTCCTCCTCCCTTGCTTCTTCCTTGTTTGTGAGAGTATGATGGTAATCACATATTTATTTTTCCAAAAAACTCAAGAACATGAAGTAGAATGGTATTCTTTATGATGCCTGGATTGAGAATTAACTTGTTTGCGTTCCTACTTTGAAAATTTTATTTGTAAAAAGATCTGATAAAGAAAAAAGACCCAAGATGAACACTTATAAATAAAACCTATATTTATATTTCACTTTATAATATGTAATGCGATATTATGTATTAAGAGCTTGTTGTATTATGTCTTATGTGTTATCGTTTCATACATCATCTCTACGTTTCTTAATGGTTTTATTTATCGTTTTCATTCTGTTTGTCATTTTACAGGAATATGGGCTTCATCAAGATAGATATTAAATTACACATCGGAGGAACTTGGTTGTCCGATCTGACCACAGGAAAAATCTCATGGTTTGATGGACAATTACTGAAGGACTCTTACCCCCAATTGCTGGCTAGGATTCGAGCGGAGGATGACGCGTTCAAAGCTAACTTCAAAATAGAAATCATGTGCGTAAACGACGATTCTCTCGGTTTGAATTACATCCAGATCGATTCTTATAAAAATTGATTCTGTCTTCTTCATTACTATCATTCAATGGGTCAACCGGCCGAACTTTATGCTACATAGGGCGATTACAAGGGGGTAAAGATGTACCGAAGATCAAGATTCGGAAGAAAAATTGCCGATGAATACCGTCCACGAAATGGAGTTGGAGGCTTTAGACCGCGTATGAGATTACGGATGATCAATATTCAACTTGACGTTACATTATCATACAAATGTACGAGGTCGACGTCAACAATCGCGGAGTTCCAGCATGGTCGGCGATGAATTTCACAACCAACCACAATGTTTCAAGCTCAAGTATGAGTGCATAGAAAATCGTTGTTCATCTATACTATGGAGGAGACCAAAACACGACATCGAGAGGCACAACACCTGACTGATCTTTTTATAATGGTAAACTGACTTTTCTAACAGTTAGTGTATATGACACTCTTCAATTCATAAAAAATTACATCCCTTTTCTCGAAAACGATTCTACAGCGTGGAAAACTACATGTTTAGATCCGGTGATCTCCTATGTCTACAAAGATACAACAACAAATCTTTGAAAATATCAAACAATTAGGATAGATAAGGTGTTGGGAGAAATTCTTTAGGAACACATGGAAGACGGAACAAATCCAATATTTTTAGTTCGTGGATATGAATTAGTTTAATAAAGATGATGAATATTGGAAAAAATTATCCATATATTCAAGGTATTTGTAATTAATAAAAAATATCCTTATGTTTATTTATAATTAAAAAATCATATCATCCATATATCATGCTAGAACTTTTTAATTTATATCAATATAATCATAACATTTGATTAATCATATATTTTTTAAGCTGTTTTTTTGAATGAATCTTTTGTGCTCTATCATCGATTATTTACTTAAAAATAGATTTTAAATAATATAATATATTTTCAACAAAATAAATTATTAAATCAGGTTATATTGATTGCATAAGACGATAAATAAATTAAAAATTTCTATATGACATAAATATAATTATATTTTGTTTTACATAATACTGTAATCTATTATAATATTTTTCCGTACAGCGCACGGGTCAGTACTCTGGTGTTATATTAATAAGTAAAAAAAATAACAATGTTTAAGGTGTTTTCAATAAATTATAATATTATTAATGGGTGTGGGTATAAGATTATTTACCTAGCATATGGAAGGCGCCCTGCACCATTAACTCAGCCAAAGGCGCCCTACATTTGTAAAATATATGTAAAACTGTAATCTCTTACTACATTTCGAAAAAAAGCCTAGTTTGATAGTTAATTTGTTTGTAATCCTGGTTTGATAATTTTATAAAAGGCCCAAAAAGTAAAAAACCCGACATTTGATGTGGTTTCATGACAGATAATACATACAATAATTTTTTTTTGGGTTGTTCTTATTTATTTATAATATCTTTTTAGTCTATATTTAATCTAAAAAAATTATATCAATTATATTTTGTTACAATACGTTTATTATCTTCTCTTATAACAACTCTACTATCCCAAAAAATATTCTTTCTTTATCAAATTCTATCAAAATTCAACACACATAAATTTTTATGTCGGATAAAATAGTTGTAAGTAATCACTCAAAACCATATGAAAAGACTAAAAGCACCACAAAACAACCTCAAATAATTTGAAACTATAAGAAACTACGAAAAGAGCCTTACAATAAGTTTAAAACACTCAAAACCTATGGGACGAAAAGAATAATATGCTGATTTTCACCAAGAAATAAATCAAAAAACTATATTTAAATCCATCATTGTTTGAATATATTTTATCTTTTGAAAATTTTTCACATGCATTTAGTGCAATATCCCAAAATTTCGTACTTTAAAAATACGTTAAATATATAAATTACGCTATTTAAATATATGTAAAGTATGTACATTATTAAATGACTACTTAGGAAGGGGACGACAACGCACTCGTTCCCTTCGCATGCATGCAGTGGCATTGCACAGAAGCCGTTTGTGGTAGATGCCACGGGTGACTCTCTGCTGGGAGGCCCTTCTCAATGTTGGTATCCGGAACCTCATTGAAAGCGCATAAGAGATGCGACGCATGAAAGATGCGAGATGTGAATTGAATGGAAAGAAAATGTGATTCACGATTTAACCCGAATGACGATTGACGTACCATCTCTGTACTCTAAGTCTGTCATGTCTTTGGAGTTGTCTTTCGAGTCGAGTTATGAACTCGCGGTAATAAAAATAAAAAGACAGAAAAGATATGAAGATGTATAAATGAAAGTACTGTTTGATATGGCACTCATATTTTTCTATAAGTTACGAAAAGAT
Organism: Drosera spatulata; assembly: GCA_035668315.1. Taxonomy (NCBI): domain Eukaryota; kingdom Viridiplantae; phylum Streptophyta; class Magnoliopsida; order Caryophyllales; family Droseraceae; genus Drosera; species Drosera spatulata. The sequence continues at coordinate 8,963 of JAOVYX010017591.1, read as the reverse complement.
TTTACTGGGACTCACCAATTCGTCATAGTCGGCGAAGTGCTCTGCAAACGAAACTCATGTACTCTAGGTTACTAAGTTTTATATACTCACGGGTTATATTTTTCGTATGCAGGAAATCAACAAGTTGATGATAGAGTCCAGTAGAGTGAGGTCTGCATGCATATAGCTTATCACGCCTTTCTTTGGACTAATATATCATGTAACTAAACTGATAGTTTCTGACTTATTGAAAATGGACTGTAATTTTACGAACTAAATGTTACTGTCATAATTTTGTAATATAACTACTTAGTTGTTTTTTCTTGTCTTCTATACCTCTAAACCTGTACGGGTTACTTGATCTTGTCACCGACGGGGTCCATGACGGCATAACGCTCACGCGTCATCAGAACGTGAAAGTCGGAACGTTATATTTAGTCTCTCATTTCGGAAATCATGCGCATTTTATCTCTCATTCCATTATTCAACCTATTTTGGGATTAAAAAATTTGAAAAGAAAATCTTAAGGGGTTGAATTCAACACACCATTAATTGAGTGTGTGGTCCACCTTTACTTTTCTCCAACACCATCTTGACCATCCAGTTAGGATTAAATGCCCATTTTCACCGCCGTACCAATTCACTCTCATTAATTCATGAATCCATCTTGTATTGTCATGAATCCATGAATCACTCTCCGAAAAATTCTTCATCTCACTAATTTCTCAATGTTGTAGATAACAAAGTAAGTTTTCATTTGGTTGTGTATAATGTGGGTTGTACATGTTGTTCAATTGTTTTGATTCCTTATCAACATGCTCTGTCTTCGATTGCTAAAACCATATGTTTGGGTTTTAGATTGAAACCAAGGATTGCACCGTGGAATGAGATAGGTTGATGAGTTCATCTTTCTGTTTTCATGTTTTTTTCAGTCACATTGCGATGGAGGTTGAAGACGGGCCACAACCAATCGACATTGAGCTCGTAGCTCTGTGTGCGTTCGAAGGAGATTATTTTTTGGTCAGAGTTCGTAAAAGCATGAATGTAGTGGATGTTTATGATCAATTAATGGACAAATGTCGATGAATCAATCCACTGTTAATGAGACTTCGATATGTTACGCCTGAAATGGATATATATATTACTCTCGTCGACGACCGTGATATTGCAAACATTTGTCAAGTATACACTTGTGTTAAATTGGGTGTTATCAGAATGGAGACGACGAAGAAATTGAATAGTCCTGCACCAAGGATATTCGTTCAAGTGTGGCTCAAGATGCAAGTTATATTGCACACATTACTACATATTCAATATAAGGCATTGAACTTTTTGTATTCAATATCCAGTATGTAGTTACACTATAAATAATTATCACTACATGGATCTTCTGTTTTAGCATATATTCATATAAATAAAGTACAAATTGGAACTTCGTAAGTATATAGCTTAAGAACTGGTAGTATATAGTGAAGTTATTTATTCTTGCATGACATTCAAATCCGTCTTTCATTTTGGTTTTTTTTCCCATGTTGTATAGGCTAGGAAAAGATGAGAGTCCAAGTGCTGCTATCAGTAGAAGTATAGGCAACACCTCTGTAGAAGCGTGACGGGTCTGCATTCAGGGAATGAGGCAGATTTTTCATGATGCTGATGACTTTTATGTAACCATCTGGAATTACGACATTGCTAATAATTGAGATTTCTACTTCAAGAAAAATGAAACAAACAAAGATCATCGTTAAATGCCCTGATCCAAATTGTAGTTGGCATGTCTATGTGACTAAATCAAAGCGTGATTGTAAGTTTGGGATAAGGAAATGCACTTTGATGCATACTTGTGAGAATTGCCTAGGCAGTCGTGGTCATTCAAAAGCAAAGGCTGTGTGGCTATTGAATATAGCAGAAAAAGAAGTTACGCCATATACTAAGCTGCTGTCTATCAGAAATCGTGAAAGATGTGTAAGCCGATTATGGAGTGGAGTCACACTACCATCATGCGTAGCGGGGGAAGAAAGCAGCCATTACATAGATGGGAAGACAATGTGGTTTTTTGATCAGTTGAGATCATATTATAATAATTTGAAGATCATGAACCCTGAAAGCATTGCGGAATACGAGCTAACATCGAGACTAAACAATTCATCAGATTATTTGTATGCTTTAGAGCATGTCTGCTTGGCTTCGTCAATGGGTGTAGGCCTTGTATATTTCTTGATGGTACATTCATCAAGAGCAAGTATAGGGCTGTCTATTAAGTGCTACCGGAAAGGATCGTGACAACAGTGTTACGATTAAGGTCCATAGATTTTGTCGTCACTAACAAATTACTATTACTAGATTAAGCGGGTTAAATAAAATGTTATAAACATAACACCAAAGAACGAAATATAAATAGCACAAATAAAAGAGGCATAAATTTTACGGGGAAACCTTTGCGGGAGAAAATCACGGGCGGTTGTCGACGACGAGAAAATCCACTTGTCAAACGAGAAGATACAAAAGAGCTCCACCAAACACCAAAGGCATAACAATAAGGGATATAGAAGTGACTCTCTTCTAAAATAAATCCTTTAAGCTCTAACTATGTGTTTAATAAATAGGAACAATGAGAATATGCAATTTCTTATGCTTCTATGCCTTGCTCTGTTGCTCATTGTCACAATGTCATAAGCATGTTATATAAGCAAGAACATGGCTCATCTTTGCAACAATTCACACTTGAGGAAAATGCGGATGGACCACACCGAAGGACCACGGAAAGGCCACGTATGAAACAGGAGAAAAAGCTTGAGGCACATGTGAAACAAATGGTCTTCTTTCGATCGCCTTTGTTGTTGTTAGTGCAAAGAACAATGAAAATTGAAAATGGTTTTGTCATCAACTAGGGAGAGCTTTATCATCTTTTAATGGAGGATTGTGTCATCAATAATCTTTTTCTTAGATAGTCACAGTGGGATGTTACATGCCGTACCAATGGTGTTTTCGGGTTCCCATCATTCCTACTACTTGCGGCGCCTAGTGGACAACTTCAAGAGGGACTATACACCTAATTGCTATATTGACTTGTAGGTTCCCACACTTGTTTTTAAGATCGGAATGCTATTTTTTATATTCTATCCTTGATGTAAGTTATGATCAAATATCCGCATTTGAACAAGACACATTGGCAGACTGTCTTAAAAAATACTGCTTATGTCATAACATATGAAGGCTTTCAGACCAATATCAACAAGATTGTGAACGCGATGGAGCATTCAAGGATTTTCATAGCCAACTCTAGGGGATAACTTCATAACTAATATCAATACTATTGCTTGCGGCACCTAGTGGACAACTTCAAAAAAAGATATATACGTAATTAGTATTGTAACGTACCGATTTTTCATATCATATTAATACTTAATAATACAAATGACGTCAATTGAAATTATAATATTACTAGGGTTGATTTATTTTGGTTAAAAACAATGGTTGGATCAAGTCATATCTTTAGTAGTGATTAAAAAAAAATGATTGGATGATTGTTTGTTTTTCTAAAAACAAAAACCAAATGATAATGAAAAATTTATGGGTGATGATCTAGTTCTTATGTAGTAGGATTGTGTTATAGAGAATTTAATGTTGTGAATAATGACAATCTTATCCTTAACAAAATTCAAAAGTAGGCCATTGTCGCAAAAGAAAAAAAAAGGAAAAGAAAAGATATGAAACACGTCAATAGTGGAGCAAATTTGGATAGTACTTGTTCATCAATCAAGGTAACGATGATAAAGACGTATCAGGAAAGTGTCGCTTTGTCGACATGGTCACCACATCCATCTGCCATAAACTCGCCAGATTTCTCAAAACCTTTGTATACGCTTGTTTAAAACGTTGAAAACGACCGAGACTTTCTAATTTACACGGAACGGAGTTATCGTGATAGCCAAGAAGATGAGTCTCATTACTAAGTGGCCGAAACATAGCTCTGGTAGATGCTCGAATGTGTTGATAAAAGTGAAAACTATACAGCTCTACTCAAATGAACCTCCTCACATCAAAAAGCCAGTCAGGAGATGCAACGCAAAAGGCATAGGCATGGTCGCGCCGCAGGGAGGAAGAAAAACTCCGCTGCCTAGCTCGACTTGATCTTGGACGACTGAGGCAAGTTTACTTCAGCTTAAAGCAACTGCCTCTTGCGTGAACCGTATCCCTGGTATTTGAATATGAGATTGTATAGGCATTGTCTCAGGCAAGCGATGTTGTATGATTCCAGGAACCTCATGTCTGTGACCCTGAACTTCGCTCCTGCATACCGCTGGTATTCCTCAAACACCGAAGACAGGCACCAGCTTTGCAATTTCCTCAGGCAGCCCACTAGGCAACCTGTCCGGTGCTGTAAAAAGCCAGCCAGAACATGCTCTTAGAGAAAATAAATAACATCAAATTCAAAAGAATTGCTTGTCTTCAATTCCTAGAACTAGGCACAGACAGATTTTGGCCGAATGTGAAATGGCTCCAATGAGAATCAGCAAGGCCAAGGCAACACTAGCTATGAACAATGCAGAGGGCACGATTTCATGTGTTATAGGCACTACACCTGAATGAACCAGACACGATCAGATCAGATCTTAGCTCATCTTCGACTGAGCTAGTCTCGCAAAATGAGGTTTATGGTATAGTTTCATCTACTCAGTAATCCTTGCTCATCTGTCTTAGCCCTTACGGAAACTTAACCTGATACTAATTTGTAAACAGTAAACTGGTATAGAGAGAGGATACCTTGCCACGCTTGCAATGGATCAAAACTGGATGATTCCGCACATCTGCAGATACCAAAACAGTTTCAATAAATTACAAGTCAGATCGGAAAGTAATAAAGAAAACTGAATCGAGCTTCTCTGAATCAAAAGGTAACTTTTTCGTCATAGGTTATTACCTATCAGGACTCTGAGGGCTTTTGTGATAACGTCGGCAGGAATATTGTGGGATGTCTCCTGCTCAAAACAAAGGAGACCAAAGTGAACATAGGAGCTCGTACTATAACTCATGTATCATGCCACAGCAATCATCTACGAGAGTTCAAGATTCTTCGGCTTCTAGTTCCTTGGCACAATAGTGCTTTGAATATTGGATCAACCAACATTTGCACACAATTGAATAAGCGGTACCCAATTGCTTTGATCTTACACGAAGAGATTATGCCATAAAAGGGAAACTGCTTTATCTCCAGTTCTTCTCGATCCCGTTCAAAAAGCCAAATAGGTAAGGCAACAAGAACAGGGTACATATACTAATTCACCGCCATGGAGACGGGTGCTAATTTTCTAGTGCTAAAGACCAGAGTTAGCTATCGAATAATACTAGTCGATAACATAGTACTACTCTGCTAGCAACATTCTGATTCAAGAATATGGTTCCTGTTGAAACCCAGTTGTTCGATCTGATGAATCCAATGTTGCTCATACAAGATTTAATTCCACCCAGTAGAATCAGCTTCGTAGATACGAATTTCTGGAAATCAGAATATCCAATAAGAATATTACTCATCTGGTTCAGAAGATCATGTTAGCATATCTAGTGTTTGAAATCAGCTCATACAGATGGTAAATATTCTTCTACTTCATGCACGACTAGGATATCAGCTTCCTAAAACTCGAGGTGACATATGTTGGCGAAGCTCTAGTAAACTTTTCTCTTCAAAAGCAAAAAAACTGTTAAACCAAAAACATTAACCAGTTGTTAATACCCCAAAGGTATTGAATCCCTGATCATACGATAAGAAGAAAAGATTGTGTATCACTGAACTAAACTTTTTTGGTTTTTTTTTTTTTAAATAAACCTTTAACAAGTGAACCTTTCTCTATTCTCACACATTAAGATTCCCATCGATCCTAAAACTCATCTCTGTGGTTAATATATGTAAGGAAACATGGGTGATCAACAATTAATTAAATGGAAGGAACTATAAAAAGGCACTACCTTCTTTCCTTCGATTCCGAACTGAAACAAACGAATATTATTCAATCTCACGAACTCCCATTGCTCCCCCGGATACGGCTCCGGACACAAATATCTAAACCACAACCCGAAACAACAAAACAATCAAAACTCATCTCAAATAATAATTCAACAATACAAAATTGAAAACAACAAAAAGAAAAGATAGACGACGAACATGATGGAGTTGAGATTTAGGGTTTTGATGAAGCCGAAGTTCTCCGGTTTCGGAAACCCCGATCGGTACACCCCTTCCTCCACCACCGCGAAATTTATCGGCGCCACCAACACCTCACCGTCTTTCCCCTCCTCCTCCACCTCCGCCACCATCTCCGCCACCTTCACCTCATCACCATCACTTTTCTCATTCTCCTTCTCCTTCTCCTTCTTCTTCTCGTCCATCTCCAAGATCACGCACATTGTGCAGCCAATCGCAAGAGAAATGTGATCGAAGGAGAAGGAATCAATCGATGGTTGGGGTTTGGGTCAGAGAAGAATCGTCGTCGTAATCGCCATCGTCGTCGTGTTTATCTTCATTGTTGTCGAGGGAGGAGGAGGGAGGGAGGGAAGGAGACGACAATGGCGGTTGAGGGGATTTGGGGGTGAGTGGGGAAAAAAGAGGGTGGTTTTTCTGTTGAAATTCTTGCGTGGGAGAAAGAGGGGAAATATATTGTGTAGTGTGGTCATGACGATTTGAGGATTTAAAGATGTTATTTGAGGATTTAAAATACATTTGAGAAGGAAAATTAAATTGGACTTGTGCTTTTTGGATGATTTTAGAGATGGAGAATAGAGTGTAGATTTGATATCTACTTGAAAAAAGAAATCTTTTTTAATTTTTGTTATCAAGTACTACTAGCAATTGGTTTAAAAAAAACTGTAATATTCTATTCATTTCATATTAATCATAACATTTTTTTGATGCAAAAAAATTTGATAATAGATCAAAAGAACGTCATATACAAGACGCTCACTAATGAGCATTGCATCCTTAAAATTATAACATTTTCAAGACATATAAGCTACTAATATGTTTTTTCCCAAAGCGAGTTCACCACCAACTATAACGGCATCATCCACTAGAATTTGTCCCCTTTAATCTGTTTACCTAATTGAATTCGGGGTTTTTTTTATATATACAAGTATTTTTGTTCGAATCTTGATACCTAATTAATGGAATGGTTCGAGTATACCCATTCCTCGAAAAAAGGATCTTGATAGTATCGGTAGACATGATTTTTTTCCTCATGTTCAGCTATTGCGAGGACCCCTGAATCTAGAACCACTTGTCGTTCTAAGCCAATTCCAACAATGCACTTCTACTGTAACAGCTTGCAGCTGCAATTAATGGGCATGCTCAGATTAGTTTGATTTGGTATTATTTTATATTAAAAGATTACATATACAGAAAAATGGTGTAGTTTATTTCTATCAGCTTTGATTTTCTACCTTTTGTTAAAATAAAATTTATAAATATAAAATCTTATTAAAAAAATATAAATCACCAATGATATATCCAGTCGGAAGTAATTCAATTAATTCAATCTCGTTCTCTCTCTGTGAAATCTAAAATACGTATTAAACATGCTATGAAAATGACACTATGAAAACCATCTACTTTACCTAGGTGTAGTAAAGACGATTGTAAATTTTAACCAATGCAATGCCTATCATTTTGAGTTTACATGTATATATATTCCTTCCATCTCATTAACTTTATCAAATTTCACATACACATAACGACGATCAAATATAATTTTTTATAAATTTATCGTGAAATATATATAAGTTAACGTAATATATATTACGGGATGATCAGATGCGATTTAATATTAAAACGAGATTTATATTCATAGATATATAATAATATAAATTACGTATATGTTATAAAATTTATGAGACGAACAGAATAAGACATAATGTTATTCATTATTGTACCGTGTGCTGCACACCATGGCTCACCATGTAGACCAGCTATGATCACCAAGATTATGAACCAATGCTCGAGCGACAATAAAATGCACAGAGGTGTTCATAGAAATGATACAGGCATGACGAAAAGTCTAAAACAAGCGTGAGCCTTTCACTCGACAAGTCGACATCAATTAGGTAGAGATAAGGAACAACTGGCTTAGAAATGATACAGTTACGAAGGAAAAAAACATGAGCTCAATGTCAATTTGATATGAACGCTCTATATTTTTACATTTGGCCACGTAAGTGAGGCGGGAAACGTACTCGTCCAACCAAAGCACCGCGGAAAATAACAAGCACAGAAGAGAATACTATATCAAAGAACATCGTGTACACAGTTGGTTAACCTACTATAACCCACAGGTTTATAGTGGAGGATAAAAGTACGAAGATATCGAGAATCCCATAAACAGCAGACCACCAACGGCGGCCACTGTACGCTGTGAGATCTTAGATGCTAGCATGCTGCCTCCTACCACCGCCAACGACGTGCAGATGGTGTGCCCCAAAGTTGCCCCAACGGCAACTCCGAGAGCATTTTTGTGGGTTGCAAGCTGCAGTGTAGAGCATGGTCAACATGATAACTCAAGACGGTTATGCAAAAACAGCCATCGGTCTAAGTTCAGCGAGAGAAATAGAGAACAAAAAGGCCATTCGACATCGAGAACTAACTTGGCTGTCTAAGTTTAAAAAAAGTCATGGAACTGAGTTCTCCCAAAGAAATTCCACATTTTAATGATACTTAGTGAGATAGGTTGAGTTGAACGAGTTCAACAGGTTGCTTTTATTCTTGTTATCGCGAAAGACTCATAAGTAATGTTCTACATTCTTCAAAAACCAAATCCTCTACTTGCACCTAAAGAAACCTAGAAGTTGTCGAGCAAATAACGAATAGCAAATAACGAATACATCGGGCATCAACGAGAAAGGCGCTGGGAAACGCCATAGACAATAATGATTCAAAAAGAAAGATAGGAAACTTACTGCAATTGTGGCAATCTGACTACGATCACCCCACTCAGCTAAAA
>JAOVYX010017590.1:0-21917 GCA_035668315.1 Drosera spatulata | reverse complement strand
TTGTCAGATCCACACAAAGGAAGATCACAAACCGGTTATGTATTTATATTTGGAGATACTGTAATATCATGGAGATCGGTGAAGCAGACTCTTATAGCAACATCCTCTAATCATTCAGAGCTTATTGCTATGCACGAGACTAGCTAAGAATGTGTGTCATTGAGATTTATGATACAGCATATACAGGAGTTTCGAAGACAATCTAGTTCACAATGGGCAGTGCCACTTAACAGAACTTCTTCACTCAATACATTAATTCTTCTCACATCTGATGGAAGGGATCAGAAGGGAAGTATAACGTACATCCGGAATATACATTTCTTTATATTTTTTTGAAATTTGAGTGATGAAGATAAAATAATCATAATTAATAAGAAATTTTTTTTACAATTAATAAAAAATGAAGATAATGTGGGATGTAATCCTGGAATGTAATATGAATTCTGCGATATCAAAATAATCCACCCTCCAGCTCATTATCCAACACAAGAAGGCAGAGAGGATCCAGCCATTAAAGGCTAATCCTTAATTGGAGCCACATACATATTCTTTTCTTGTCAAACCCCCCAGCGTATTATTGTTTTAAGTATAAATGAGCAACTCAAATCCGATCAGATTGCAAGCCTAACAGTGCAAGCTTTATACTAACAGTGCAAGCCGGCCATGTTATATGAAGAATAAGCATCATCACCTCTGATCCTCCAAAGGAACAAGATGTATAATGTATCGTTTATTATAATTAGATAATTAAAATTATTTTTTAAAAATGATGTATTTATACCTAAGCCTACATATTTTTTTTATATCTCATCTACTTTTGAGACTATTAAATGGACTTACCTAATTAGCTATTAATTAGACCTAATCATCTTGATTAGATGAAAAAATTATGTGTTAATTAATTACCTTGAGTCCTATAAATAGAGCTCATTTGTAAGGTGTTATGTACACATTTTCAAGAGAAGAAAATCTCTCTTTCTCCCTCTAATCTCTCTCTAAAATATTTTATTATTTTGTTAATTCCGACAATTATCTTTCGAAGAAGTTAATCCGATGTAAACGTTTTTGTTATAACAGCGCTATGATTTTGATTCAAGTTTTAGTATTAAAGCAATAAGCTATTGTAAAATTAATTCCAATAAAAGTTCAAACTTATAATTACATATTCATGTAATTGTATCTCAAAAATAACTGATCTTTATTGATCGCATATCATGAATGATCGAAAATAATGAACTTTATCATCAGATTCTGTTAAATTAATACGAGAGCGAAATGTCACGGGCGGGCTAATTTAAAGAGTTCTCTTTGAGAAATTGTCTAGAGTTCTCCACATTTCTCTAGACAATTCCATACTTTTCTAGGGTTCTTCGGAATTCTCTAGAATTTTCTAGAGTTAGGAAGAGTTCTCTAAAGAATTCTATGTAAATATCTTAGGGGAAGAGTTTAAAAGACTCTTGTATATACTTAGGAGGAGAAGAGTATGGAAGGGTTTAGATGGCAAGTCTAGAACTCTTCATGAAGATGTATATAAAAGGATGTAAGGCTCATTTGCCATCACATCTCATCACATTCTTGTAAACTCTCAAAGTTTTGTAAGCTCTCAAGTGTTCTCAATATAAGCTTGTTTTCAAGTCCAAACTCTCTTGTGTTCTCAAATATCACCTTTGGGTGACGAGTAGGCTGAGGTCAAGCGAAGGAGTGAGTAGTTTGAGTGCTGTACGGGTAGCAAAAATCTATCCCCGTGACAAGTGATATCAGAGCCTTGATTCGAGAGATGGCGGATTCAAGCATTGTTGAGCATGAAATTCCCGAGGAGGTGAACACCGCAAATGTAACCATGCACAAAGGAAGGGGAAAGTCGAAAGATGTTCAAGCGACCATGGAGTCACGACTCTCGAGGATGGAAGAGATCGAGGCTAAGAAGACGGATAAGTTGGAGGAAGAGGTGCCTAACAACGATATTATCGAGGCTCGGGAGGAATGCCTCAGGGGTGTGTTGCAAGATGGTCACTCTCCAAGAAGAGATGAGGGTTTTGAGGGAAGAAACTTCGCTATGCAAGACGGCCATAGCGAATGGTGGAGCAAACTTTGGGAAGAAGGCGCGGTTCGAGCCCCCTAAGGCAAAACCGTTTACGAAAAAACGTAATGCTAAGGAGGTCGACACCTTCTTTTTCAACATGGAGCAATACTTCGATCACTTGGGCATAGATGATGAAGAGAAGAAGATCAAGACCGCGACCATGTTTCTCTTCGACACGGCGACTATGTTGTGGCGTCGTCGTTACAATGACTTTCAAGTGGGAACATTCACCATGGAGAAGTGGGATGACTTCAAAAAGGATCTCAAACTCCAATTCTATCCGTAGAATGCCCAATATGAAGCCAAGAGACAACTGCGAAAGTTGAGGCATACGGGCACAATTCGAGAATACGTGAATGATTTCACGAAGTTGCTCTTCCAAATTGACGACATGTCTGAGGAAGACAAGCTCATGTACTTCGAGGATGGATTTCAACCGTGGGCACAACAAGAGTTACAATGACGTGGTGTCCAAACTCTTGGGGCGGCCATAGCGACGGTGGGGTCCTTCATCGAATTCAAGAGGAGCGAGTCTCCAAAGGGCAGGGAGTCGAGGAGTGACTCCGAGAAAGGTGGAGGAGAGATCCATGAAGGGACAAAGCCGGCTTCGAGTTTCGCTAGCAGGAGTGACTCAAAGAGAGGAGAGCAAAGAGGGTGGAGGAAGAGCACATCCAAGGACGCGGGGAAGTCCAAGGGTGAGGTGAAGTGCTTCTTATGCGATGGTCCTCACTTAATTTCAGGAGTGCGCGAAGAAGAACGCTCTCACGGCTATGGTTACTCGGGTGGAGGAGGAATCCGTGCAAGAGATGGGATCTTTGAGGATCCTTAAAGCGATGAAGACTATGGAGGAGAAGTCTTCATTGAGGATCCTTACCACGGTGAAGACCACGGAGGAGAAGTCTTCATCGAAAGGGCTGATGTATATCGATGCGGTGATCGGATCGTACACAACTCATGTCTTGGTTGATACCGGGACAACTCATAGCATTGTCTCGCGGGGAGAGACAAAACGACTTGGACTTCGAGTCGACAAAGGGCGAGGCATGCTCAAGGCGGTGAACTCGAAGGCTGAACCAATCGATGGCGTGGCCCGTCACGTGCGGTTTCGCATTGGCGATTGGAAGGGATCGATGGATCTCACGGTCGTTCCCATGGACGACTATCCTTTGGTACTTGGAATCAACTTCATCGAGGGTGTGAAGACGATACCAATCCCTTTTGCTAATGTCTTGTACATAGTGAAAGACAATGAAGTTTGCGTGGTCCCGATGGTGCGACGAGCAAAAAAGGCTCAAGCAAAGATGGTCGCAACCATGCAACTCTTTAAGGGAATCAAGAGTGAGGAACCTACTCACTTGGGGAAAGGTGAGATCTATCACGTGGCAAAGGAGGTGCCAAAGAAAATCTCACGAGTCTTGCCGAAGGAACACGGGAAGGAACTCCCACCAAGACGGCAAGATGGGTGCTCGAAGGCTTCTCGCGACGACTCAAGGACAAGACCGGGTCATGCAAGTGCGTCGCGACGAGGACATCCGCGACATAGGTGGAGGAGTATGTCACGGACGGGATAATTTAAGGAGTTCTCCTTGAGGAGTTGTCTAGAGTTCTTCATATTTCTGTAGACAATTCCATATTTTTCTAAGATTCTCCGGAATTCTCTAGAATTTCCTAGAGTTAGGAAGAGTTCTCTAGAGAATTCTATGTAAATATCTTAGGTGAAGAGTTTAGAAGACTCTTGTATATACTTAGGAGGAGAAGAGTATGAAAGAGTGTAGATGACAAGTCCAGAACTCTCCATGAGGATGTATATAAAGGGATACAAGTCTCATTTGCCATCCCATCTCATCATATTCTTGTAAACTCTCAAATCATTGTAAGCTCTCAAGTGTTCTCAATATAAACTTGTTTTTAAATCCAAACTCTCTTATGTTTTCAAATATCATCTTTGGTTGACCAGTAGATTGAACTCAAACGAAAAAATGAGTAGTTTGAATGTCACACGAATAACGAAAATCTATATCCATGACAAAAAAGACGCATGAGATCATCACCCACGGGTCACTGCCCACTGGAATGCACATACATGCCCCGGCAGCTCAGCACATTACCCACGCAGGGACAATCATTCTACAAAGACAGCATCAAAACCGTAGTGATCCCTCATAGGCTGGCATCACGCTACCCCCCACAAGCATGGAACATAATTGCATTGGATTTGCATTTTCACCACTCGCATTTTGCATCACAATTCACAATTCGCAGCCAAACAAAAAAAAAAAAAAAAAAAGGGGAAAAAAGAGATTGTGAGGAGATGTCACGTTTGAGTGTGTGTAGGGTCCAGGCACATTATCAAAATCTTACCTGTCTATTGCTTCTCTGTCACCCTCCTCCTCACTTGGCCCCAGCAAAATTCTATGACCTTTCCTCCCCTCTCAAAAAAATTCCCCACCCGCCTGTATTATATTCTTTCAGATCAGCATCGTCCGAGACTGGCAATGTAAATGGTTTTGTATGACAAGAAAACATATCCATAAATGTCTCAAATCTCTTTCAGATTACTCATTGAAGATCATGAACGAAATTAAGGGAGTCGAACGATCAATCATTCTGGATAATAAACTACAAAGTATCTAAAATTTAGATAATCAAACATTGAGAAAATAACAAATAATATTTCAATCTTTTATGTGATCAAAAGTTCGACAAGTCATGAGAGTATAAGAAAACAATTTCCTCGTAATTGCGTGGGTTGTTATTTTTGTTTTTAGAGAATACCAAAACAGCTAATAATGCAAAAACGGTAATCTCCGATTGTGATACTCTACTTAGATCAACTAACGTGCCCAGATAGCTTTATATGTGTATATATATCCTCTGCATCTTCTGTTCGTCCATTTTGCCCGCACTTGCCCTGCTTCCCCCTCCTCCCCATCTCCCTCTCTATTATCCTTTCTCATCAAGACTTACACATTGCTAGATCAGTGACTAGCACATATTTGAGACTTCTTGTCGCGAATCTGATAGAGCAAATACAAGGGAGTGCATCGAGCATGACGATGATCAGCAACAATGTGAATGTCACGAATGGACAATTCGGAGACACGACCATGACCAAGGTCTTTGTTGGAGGGTTAGCATGGGAGACGCCAAAGGAGACAATGAGAGATCACTTCGCCAAGTTCGGTGAGATATTGGAGGCTGTCATTATCTTCGACAAGGTCACTGGCAGATCCAAAGGCTATGGCTTCGTAAGTGATCAGTTTCACACACGCTTTGTCCTTGGAAAATTCAATTCAGATTCGTTGACAGCGAACTGCGTTTTTATTTGGCAATGTAGGTGACTTTCAAAGAACCGGAGACAGCCAAGAAGGCTTGTGAGGACCCAACACCGATGATCAATGGTCGTCGTGCTAATTGTAATCTAGCCGTGCTGGGCGCAAGAAAGCCAAGGCAGTCATCAACCCCGCCACCGCAACCACCACCTCAACCAACCGGATTCAATGGTTGTGCAAAGCTGAACCCGACACCACCCCCAGCACCGCTCAACCACCTGCATTGGTACTACTCTGCCGGAGCGCCACAGGCTGCTGCCTCACCCTTTCATCATGGCCATCATCAGCCCCTTCCCTACTATGGGTATGCTTCTATGTTCTACGCTCCCCCTTTTTGTCCTTTTGTTTCATTTCGCACCATAGAAGTTCTTATATGAACTGTGGAGTATGTGGCATTTGCTGCAGATTTAGGTACTCCCCTGCATACATTGCCACGGATGTTAGCTTCAATCAACAAGTAAGAAAAATCACAACATCTATTCCTACAATTTAAACTCGAGTCATTAAACCAACTGTGACATCAACACGCTGTCAGTGTCATTCGTCAGATGCACAATGTGATAGGTAACCAAACTTAATGTTCAATTTATGTTTAGTCATTGGTTTACTATTCGGAGCAGACAATGCAGAAGGTGAGCTACAACGGCGGCACGTACATGAACGGCCATTACATTAATCAGATGTACAACGGAAATGGTGGTGTAGGAGCAGCACAGCCTGCGACTGCAATGAATATGAACATGAATGTGAATATGGTAGCTGCAGCAGCAGCAGGAGGAGGAGGAAACACAATGATGCCCATATACCCACTCTACCAATACCATCATCACCACCAGCCACACACCGTGGCAGCAGCCGCTGCCGTTTTCCCTACACCGGCAATGGCCACTAGTCCTCCTATCATCTCCAAGCCAACGTCCGTCTCACTTCCTCCTACTGCCGGTAATTATACTATCACTCTTTTATGTCTTAACATTCATCTAGTTCATCATGGGTACGATTCTAGTCCGCTAATCAAACACGACTAAGCACGTCTTAGTCATAGATTTGAATCCTAACAGGAGTAGTTTCTTACTTCGTTAGATGATATACATCGTGTGAAAATCACCCTAATGGTTGCCATAAACAGAAGCCTTTAGCACTGAGTCCAGTGTCGGAGATTATTCAATTGCTAGCCTGGTAAAAAATAACCGATATTGATTAGCAAAGTACTTAGCACAGTGAGCTAGGATGACTTCAGTCAAGCAAACGAAAATTTTGGTCAAGTTAGGCTTGGATCTGTGGCAGAATCATGCACGCACTCACATGGGATTCTGATCAGGTTAGGACCACATGCAACCCCCATTGAGTTTTTGGAGCCAGCGTTTCAATGAAAAAAAAGGCTTATGCTTTTGCTTTAGCTTTTCACTTTCAATTTTCCTTTAATCCTAAGTTTAATCTACAAGCCATTTGTTCCCGTACTGATCCCTACGATTGATAAGGATTGTAGTTCCTTGAGACTGATCAGCTACATTAGTTAGCTGATAAGTCGGCCCAATTGCTCAAAGCATCATCCCTAACATCACGCTATGACGTGAATCATCCGTCATAGACCCTAATTCAGGAGATTTAAGTGTTATTCTCCTCTAATTAGAGCTCTCTAAGAGCAATCTATGACAAGATGAAAAGTTCAGAGACAATGTGGTACCCATAACTTCCACAACATATACAGCTAGACCATGTCCCTCCATGATTTGGTGCTTCATCCTCCTAGCACGTCGGTTTAAGTCTATAAATAATAAACATAGTACCAAGTACATGGCCAACTCACCACTACATAAAAATAATAGCGTGGCATGCTGCATCTCGGTTCATGACTCTCATGTTTACCATGTCTTGCTTTATAATGATAGGATTAACAAGGAGTACAGTTTGCTTGGCTGTGGAGTAGCTGTATGCAAAAAAGGCTCGAAAAAGAGGAGAAACTTAGCCAAGTACTACAAGAGAGAGAAAAAACAAGAAGAAGAAGAAGGTATAATTCAACATTCAAACAGCAGGGATGGTGTGTCTGCTCAGACCAACATTATTTTCATCTGTTCTGTGACTGCCCGCCGTGCCCCTTACTGGTTCTTCGGGATGAATTCTTTTTAATGTGCGTTTTACTGTTGTATTTTTATCAGCCAAGACATTTTTTCCGTGATTAATGGTACTAAGTTTAACATTGTTTTATTGAATGGATTCTTATTCTTAATTTCTTAGGCAATAACAAATAAGGTTCTTAGTTCTTACTATCACTTGTCCATCTCAAGAGTTCCTCTTTTTTTTCCTAATACCTAATTTCTATCTGTAACTAAGACATCCTGTCTGTAACTAAGACATCCTTGACGTGATATCCTCAAAATGATTCCCAAATTAGCCACCATGGACATGGTGACTGTTTACAGCTGTGTTTGGATCTCAGATTCTGAAGCTTAAACTATTAGCCCATCTGCCACAGTAGGGTTTAGAGGCATGCATATGGAACCAACTGATGCCATGTTCAATCCTACAGTACCACCAGCTGGGCACCTTGTGCCTTGCCCATGTGACCTCACCACGTCTTCCATATATAAATCATTGTTCCGGTTAATTTGCTTCGGATATTTTACACATTCAAACTTGGTTACATAAAAGATAAAGCCTCTGTAATATTAAAACCAGCATTTTATTTTATTTTTGGATTATTGTCGTATTACATTCTCCACAATCAGACCGAAAGTCGTACAGAATCATAATTAAGCAATGGAACAGTAATGAAAACAGAATCCTGTTACTGTGTTTCCTACGGGGAAAAAAATACTCTATGGAAATTGAACCTTGCCATTCACAGGAATTGCATAGCAGGATCAATTCACATCATCTCCATTGGATGTTCATGCAATCAACAATCATGTAGCCACAGACGAGCGAAAGAGGACAGTAAACCATACCTTAATGTGACTGTTTTGGTAAAACCGTGACATGTGCTGGCAGCCACGTACAT
This sequence comes from Drosera spatulata, assembly GCA_035668315.1. NCBI lineage: Eukaryota > Viridiplantae > Streptophyta > Magnoliopsida > Caryophyllales > Droseraceae > Drosera > Drosera spatulata. The sequence continues at coordinate 13,501 of JAOVYX010017590.1, read as the reverse complement.
GGCTTCAAGTTGGTTAACTATAAACGTAGTCCTTGCACTAGTCCATGTTACAATGTGATCGGAGTGGCACTTGCTGATTCGAGCGGCATGCTGGTCACTTATGCCTGCAAGAAAGATGGACGAGAGCAATCAGAGGCAAGATTTTTCTAGAGCAAGAGAGACAGGATACTTGAGTTTATCAGATGTCCCTGCTTAATTGTGGTTTAAACCGAACCGAACCAGCAGTGTTCAATTGTGACAAAGAAATCCCACGCAATCCTCACTATACTATTTATGAACCTTTCGCATGTTTAAGCATTCCCTGGTTCAATAATGACTCTTTCCCATAAGCTCGTACAATCGTATTACTCTGGCTCTAAAATGGGGAAATGTATTGCTATTCCCCTGAGCGCCGTAGCCCAAACCTAGGATGCAGATTACATGAGGTTGTGATCCCAAACCCTAGGATATAAGACGTGATAACACACAGTATCCAAGACGGCCAAAGTGGATACTAACTAAACCCAGCCTTCATTTGAGCAATCCTATTCGTAATTTCGTATCATCATGGGCATTTGATCGTCACGACCTAATTGCATTCCCAAATAATGTCGACCACCACGGTGTCTCGAAAATTCATCGAGATGATCGTATTCTTCACTTTACAATTGTTCAAAGGTACATCGGGACAAAAACAATTCATGTTATGCAATACTCGAAACAAAGCAGCATTGATCGGAATCAAGTGCCAATTAGACTGTGAAACTAATAATGTCCAACTCGACTCGGTGAGGGTTTGGTGGAAGTAGAGAAAGACCTCGAGAATCGACGAGAGAGAGATAGAAATAGGTGCCCTGAGTGTGATGCGAGGCGAGGAAAGATCAATTGACCGAAGATCGCTGATAATGATTGGTTCGATCGGCTTCACCAATTGCGACGCGACGTCTCTATTGTTGGCGGCTGAGGAGACACTGGGTACTGTGAATTGTTAGTTCCCCGTTTCATTTTATTTGTATTTGTGTATGTTTCTAAACATATATTAAAATTTTTTTTAATATTAAAAATATTAAATTTTTATGGTATATTTTATTAATTTCTTTTTAATTGTTAAATAAATTCATGATCATTTTTTTAAAATTTTTTTAATCAAATTCAATAAAATTTTAATATAAACATAAATTTTTGTATCGGATCAAATCATTATATTTAATTTAAAAGATAGAAGTATTTTATAATGAAAAATTCATGTTGATTTGATGAAATGAGGGAATATATCGTCCTAACATGTTTAATAGATCACTCTTAGGTTTGGATCACAATAATGGTTTTATGATGGAAAAAATTTAAAACAAGGAAGCGTGTGTCATGATATAGATGTGTCTAATGAGAAATGAATATTTAAGATTAAATGGTGAAAAATGAATTGTTAAGATTAAAAGATTATATTCTAATATTAACTTTTAATTTGTTTTGTTTTAATCTCAATTGTTTATTTATTATTAGACATATTTATGTCATGATATATATTTTCTAAACCCAAATAAAATAGATTGATCCACAAGATAAAGATGAGAATGGAAGGAGTGATTCCGTTTTATTTGTATTCGTTTTCTCCAAACAAGAAGGACCAGTTAAAATTTGAAATTGGGCTGGGCTGACACTGTTTTCAGCAACATTCTTAAACTGAACAGCCAACGGCTACTCCGCAGAGAACCAATCCAGTCGAAACAAATAATCTCCACAAGTACAGAAAAAACCCCCCAACGGCTATATTTTCCCCTTTTCCAAATCCACTTTGATCTTTTCTTCTTCATCTCCCTTTCACCCTGATCTTTAATCCTCATCTCCTTCATCGATCCGCTCGATTCCGACAATCCGTACACCGGAATCGTCTTCAATTCTCAGATTCACTGGCGTTGCAAGAAAACGAAGACAAGAGTTCATACGATCCCAGGTTGGGTTTACACAATTTTCTATTGTATGATTCTTGTGTTTTTAGGCGAAAACTTGACGATTTATTAGAACCCGAATGGGCAGGGTTAGGTTGTGAAATTGAATTTCCTGTCTCCATCTTGAGAATGTAAAAATTGATTGATTGCTTGTTTGCGACCGGTGACCTTGAGGGATTGCCAATTGATACATGATTGATTGTGAATCGCGCAGTCGCGCTTGTACTGAACCAACATAGAGGTGAATTGATCGTCGGTGTCTATGTTGTTGAGCGCATATAGTGGGATAAATGTTTGGTTTGTTTGTTGTTGATAATGTATATGGAAGCCAGGTTTTCATTGACATATTGTTGAGGACTATTAAAGCCTTTATTTTATCAACAAGCTATGATATATTCCTGATCTTCTACGCAGAGCTGACTTCTTGTATAGTTACATTCTGAACTACGCAATATGGAAAAATCGCATGGAGAGCTAGAAGAAGCAAAAGCAAATTCCTCTGACGAAACCGCAAAGCAGGAGCAACTTGGCAATATCCATGAAAAACTGCATCTCGAGTATCGGCACAAGCTTAGCGAGTTTGAAGCAGAGAATAAGCGACTGCATCTGTCTCTGGATGTGGCGAATGAAAAGAACAAAAGTCAACAGCAGAAGATTCTTCTACTAGAAAAGGAGATTGAGAGTCTCAAAGAAGCGAACAGAGGAGGTTTTCTGTTTGCGATGTTGGAGGAGGAGAAGAGGAATGTGGATGAGCAGCTGAAATGGAAGACCGAGCAATTCGACCATCTAGAAGAGGCTCACAAGAAGCTGAGGAATAAGTTTCGAGCTTGTGAGAGTGAGTGGAGCGAGGAGAAAGCTCTGTTGTTGGAAGAGATCTCTACGCTACAGACTGGACTGGACCCTGAAAACGAGGCATCAGTGCAGCTCAAAAATCAGGTAGAAATGTGCAAGCAAGCTCTCTCTCGTGAAGAGAACCGAAGGAAAAAGCTAGAAGCTAAAGTATCTGAGATGAAACTTCGCTTGGAGGATGTAACGACCGACTATGAGGAAGCAAAGTACCGGATTGAATGCTCAATTGTTGAAAGGAATGATGGATCGTCGGCTTTGAGAAATTCGTTGCGTATCAAGGAGACTTTGTGTAAGGAGCTGGAGTACAAAGCAAAGAAGCTCGAAGAGGAGAACAAGGAGCTGCTGCAATCGCTGAAAGAACTCCAGGAATCCCAGATCCCAAAAGTATCTACTCCTCCTGCGTCGTTGGCAAAGTTGAGAAGCAAGCATAAGAATTTGGAGCAAACTCATAGAGAATGCTCCTTGAATCAAAGAGCAAAGGAAGCTGAATGGCATTCTCAGTGGGAAACGATGGCCCGAGAGCTCAATGACAGGGCTTCAAGCCTGAAAATGAGGGATACGGAGATAGCCAAGCTCAAGGAAGAGCTTGAAGGTTGCCGCTTTGCCATGACTGAATTGAAGTTGCAGAATGAGGAGCTTTCCTTGATGGCACAGCTGCTGAAGTCAGAGTCATCAGACTCATCACAGATCGATTCACAAAGTGAAGACGAAGCTGTTAGTATTGACCAGTCGGAATCAATGGATGACACTTTGGATAAAGCCCAGGGCGACATTGAGAAAGAATGTGAGAAGTGCACTTCATTGATGATAAGGATTGCGGCCTTGGAAGGTTTGGAGCAACAAAAACTTCTGATGAAAGAAGAGCTTGAGAGTTGTAAAGAGCTGCTGAAACAGTCTGTAACGGAGCAGCTCATCATGAAGGAGGAAGCAGCCGAGATAGAAAGAAATCTAAGTGAAGAACTCCAAGAAGTCTCTCGTGCTCTAGAAATGGCGAATGCTGAACTATCTGAGATGATGCATGAAGGCTGTGAACTTGAGTTAGATTTACAAGTATGGAAATTAAAAGCAGAACTTCTTGAAGCTCAACTTGAGCAAAAAAGAGTGACGCGAAAGTACCTAGAATCATCTCTTATCGCACAATCCGAGTTTGAGATGAGACTCAAGCAAGACATGGATTGCCTTACCAATGAGCTAGAAGAGCGGGATAGTATGATAGCTGAACTTCAGCTGCAAATCACCTTATCAGAGAAGCGCATGAAACGAAGTGCAGAAGAAATTTGTGACGGAGAAGAACTTTATCCTCTGAAGGAGAACGTAGACACACCACTTGCCACAAGCCTGAAGACGAGCAAAGCCATCCTCAACGATAGATCAGTGTTGAGAGAGTGTAACTAACTAGCTTAGTATCTGCGTCTGTTCACTTGTCGAAAGAGGAATCTCCTTTTGAAGTGATTTCTCGATTGACGATACTGCTATTGAAATTGTTTACTCCAATATTTGATTCAGTTCTGATATATTTGTAAAGCTCCTACACCAAACTCCAGCGGCATCTTCGGGATCGACCCGTGAGAAGAAGATGCTTTTCTGATGCTTGTTAACAAACAGCTGAATCAATGTCACGGATTTTGCACTTCGTCTATTTTTTTTTTTTTTGTGACGAGAGTGTCTGGACCAGCTCGCGCGCACCTCGACTAATCCCCCGGACACTGATAAGACGCCCCTACCAGCATCGGATAAAGCTTTGACCGAAGTCAACGGACGTGACCAACATGAATTTTGAAGTTAGTAGGATTCGAACCCAACACCTTCAAGAAGAAGGTTGAGTCGAACACCACTAGATCAACCCAAGTTGGTTCACTTCGTCTATTATTTGTCCCTTGTAAAACCAACTTTCTGGCTGATTTACAGAAGTTTCTGCAACTTATAAGAAAGAAAAAGAATCCAACCTGCCATACATGTCAACGATGACAGATAAGCAAGACAAGTAATTGCACAGTATAATTAGAAGCGTTGAATACCATGTTAAGCAACAGTGTCGCGAATATAATTTGTCAAATGTAACACCAACAACAGGCTATCATCAAACCACTTCTATGACAACAAAATCTAGATTGCTTTCCTGTTTTCTTTTTTCCCGATAATCAAGCAAAGAACAAGATCGATTTCCTGCTGTCAGTCCCCAGTTGGATGTAATGCTGGCTTCAAAAGGCGCAAGATTTGAAGAGCAATCTCCAAGAGAGGTGGTTTTGGCAATCCCTTGAATAGCTCAATATGGGGAGTGCAGGTGGCCAGTACATATCAGAGGAAGTATATTTGTGTACACAGAGAGCGAGCATACAGTAAACTTGAGCCTAATTCGACGCCTTGCCTCCATAGCTATCTCCAAGGGTCACCGTCCGATTGAAGACAAGCTTATCAGAAGTTGAATCTTTGTCCACAACAAAGAATCCTAGACAATAATCAACCAGATCAGTAAGAGTGACTTCTTTATAACAAAGAACTTTTCATGCAACGGCACAGCAAAATCACAAACTGAAGCTCAACTATGAGAACATCCAATCCTTAAGGCATTTTCTCTGTAGGTTACAGCACCAAAGTAGATACATATATACAACACCTAGGGGTCTGCTATTCCTTTTTCAGGGCAATGAATAAATATTGACAAGTTGACATGCTAGAATATGCATAAATGGATTTTGTCGCTAATAGCTAAAATAGCTTCTCACCCACACAAAGATCTTGTTGACTTCATGACAAATTCAAAATCTCTAGAACATATGCTCTAATAGTAATAGTCATGGAGGATTTCTATCCAAGTGATTATTAGTACTTAAAAATTAAGCAGCTCAGCTGTGAGAAATTGCATACAGCATTTCATATTAGTCTTCGCACAAGAGGATGAGAAGCATACCAAGCCTTTCAAACTGAAAACCATCACCAACTGTGGCCTTCCACAAGGAGGGTACACCATACGCGTCAGGTATGACTGTCTTGGAATGTGGATTTAGATTGGCTGGATTCTGTATCATTCATAAGACAGTCAAGAAAATCAAGAATATTTACAGGCTAAGAACAACCTCATTGGAATTCCATTAAAAATAAGTACTCACTTCTGAAAGGAACAATTTGTCCAACAGTCTGACTTCCACTTTTAGTGGATCTACTCCAGGAGAAGGCTCTGCAACCCAGTGAAGGACACCCTAAAATTCAAAAAAGGCATGTGATTTGTGAATAATGCTATTCTGAAAGAAGGAGAGAAAAAGTTTCTTTCAACTCGGAAAGATGAATACAAAAGGCATATGAAAGAATATCTTCTGAAAAATGGAGCACAAGCAAGTCCAAGAATCTTCCCAAATCTTGGGAAAATTGATGGTTGTAATTCTTTCTAACAAAACGGATACCCCTCTCTCTTGGTTTAAACTGAGCTCCCGCAATAATTAAGGATATTCTACAGGTTCAACCCAACTCTAACAGATTAGTGTAAATACAGCTTGGAAGACACTTCAACTCTTATGTCTTTAGTTCTTAAAACCAAGCACATCATTAGCAGGTACATTACAACAAGAACTACAATACGACAAAATGCACCACACCCAAGCTCTCCCTAACATGGCCATGAGATTAAAAGAAAGCCTTAAAACTTGAGTGGAACAAACCTTATGTTTTTTCTTCTCTGAGTCATACTCAGCACGGATTTCAGTAACAGTTTCTTTGTCGTCGCCAAAAATCACATAAGTGCATTTGATGGGAAATGCATATCTGCAGTTTAAAATGAATTTCAGGATACGTTCACTTCAGGTAAATCTAACATAAGAGTTGCACAGTAAATATTGAAAACACTCACTTGAGCAAGACCGATTTGCCAGGAGCAAGACCATAGTAATCTTTTGAGTCTTCCAGCCGAAAATCAGACCTTTCAATATATACAACCTTGGAAAATGGCACCTAATGCAAAAAAAGAGATTGCAAAAAGTATAATCGAGAGGATAATAAACCTAACAATGATGAAACGAGAAGCATAATCAGAAAGATTCATTCCAACCTTGTAGAAAGCCTGTGGCTCATCTAGGAGATAGAGCATGATATAAGCTTTCACGGTAACTACACCAAGTACCAGACTCATCTAGGAGATAGAAGACCTTTACTACAAGGTTGGTAGATAAAACTATTGTACAGTAGACTAGAATGAAGCATGGTTGTAAGTAATACACATATATTTTATAAAGATAAGCTTTCATGGCCTCCAGAATGAGGTGAGTAAAAGATACTCCCTCCTTCCCAATTTGATTGCAACATATACGTATTTTATACTATTATATGCGCATGAATACAAGCCTCGTTTACATATCATATCACGTCTGATCGTCCCGCAACATGTGTTAGGTTGAAGTATGTAACTTACACAACCATTGATATTTCACGATAAATTTATAAAAAAAACTATATTTGATCGTCGTTGCACACATGTCAAACTTTGCATCGACATGTGTGTCATATCAAACGGTTACGCTTAAATTGGGATGGAGGGAGTAGTCAGATAAAACAGTTGTACATGAGAGGAATTACCAACCTTCGAGTAATTCCGATTCCTCGAACAAAAGCATTAATTGCAGTTGGAGTCACCCCTCTACGGCGTAAATCAGCAAGGGCGGGGATCATCCCAACCATCGACAGGTCTTTCAGTGACAAGACGATTCAACTGCATCTCTGAATTACAAGCCAATCAGTACATTGCCTACAGGATTTGAATTAAAAAATTAAGAAGTGATCGCATACTTTACGCTTCGACATAACTGTATTAGTCATATTCAACCTCGAATACTCCCATACATATGGCTGGTACATGCCAAGTGCATCTAACAACCAGTAGTAGGAGGCACGGCGTGTCTCGAACTCCAATGTACAAAGCTGCATTAATATAAAAATTGCAGCCATCAGCAAGCAACCCAAACTCCATACTTGTAAGAAAAACAAATCCCAGCAAGAGAAACTGCACTGCTGCCTATTGTTCCAAGTATATCTCCAGCTAAAATAAGAATTGTTCGAAATTCCCCATTGCATTTGAGAACTAAGCACTCGATGTCAAGAGGCATCAATTTCCATCCAGAGGAAAGTTGAAGAGGAAGGAAACGAATGGCCGGAAATAATAGTACAAATCAGCTCTTATTCCAGGGTTGTGCTTGATTAACTAAAAAAATGTAATTTTATCAAGACAACTATGATGAAGATTTAGAAATTGAAAAACAAAGGGAGAATATTCCTTTCATGCTAGCAAATTTAACTTAACCTTTATCTTTCTAATACAAGTTAAAGACAAGAACCTCAATGTTAGACAGGGACTCATGAACACACCATATAATACCAAGAGAAAAAAAATTCCAACCGCACAAATCTATTGTCCAAACAATTTTGCTTTATTCAAGGGCACTAAGAAAGGATACTTACGGAGTGCGTTATATCTTCAAGAGAATCTACAATGCAGTGTGCATAATCATAGCTTGGATATATACACCACTTATCTCCAGCTTTTGGATGAGGAGTGAACTGCAAGAATAAAAGAAGATGAAAGTGATTACATTGAACATTGCGATAAAGTTAATAAGTATACACAGAAATATATCTTGCCTTGATACGATAAGTGATCAAATCATACATATTTTTGTTCTCACTTCGCATGTCTTGCATCATTCTAAGAGTTGCTTCGCCTTCTCCAATAAGCCACTGCCTCATTTTCTCAAATAACTCCAATGATTCCTCAATTGGTCTATCTCTCCAGGGGCTGTCCTCATTTTTCTCCCTGGATTCCTTTACTTGATCAGGGGTCTATATGAGAGGTGAAACATAAACATCAACTTAATCAAAGACGCATCCAGAAAAGGAGAGAAAGAACAAAAGCCATCATATAGCTTTCATTAGTGTTGAAAACACCGAAACATCATATAACTTTCATTACTGATGCATTAGAAGAATCTAATAGTTGACTTTAAGACAACAGAATAGCTAGTACCAAGTCTTTTGACCAAAAGAATCCAACGATTCCAACCTGATGGCCAACATAAGCATGACCACTTTTTATGAGCTTTACCGCAAGTTCATATAACTCTTGGAAATAATCACTTGAATAAGTTATCTGCAAGATTCCAAAATTTATTAGACTAGAAACAACAATGGGAATCAAATAGCAATTGTTCATATAACTTCACGCACAAAAGGAGAAAAAACCTTACTAGGCTCCCAACCCATCCATTTGACAATCTCTTCAATATGGTCAATATACTCTTGTTTTTCTGCTTCAGGATTTGTATCATCATACCTACAGAGAGGTCAAAGTTCAAAAAAATTCACACTTGCTAAAGCAATAGAAAAAAAATTTAAAAAAATTCTCAAGCACAATAGAAAATTAAAGTAATACCACCATGTTTGTAGATGCATCTTTTTTCCAGGTCAACAGAAAATGGCTTCGGTATAGGTAAGGTTTGTTATAGGGAAAATACCGGATTATCCACTCTAAATGAAATGAAATGATTATGCTGCCTCTAAAGCACAGAACCTACAAAGATGAGCTAACAAGGAGGATACAAATGCTATTTTTTCCCTTCTGCTCCAGTACTACAATTATGAAGCATAATAACCAGAGACTCATGGTCAAGCCTTTTGCAAAGTGGCCAACTTGGCAAAAATGTTCACGACACTTTAAGGTTCTATCACGACACTTTAGCATGCACTTCACCATCTTTTTCCGGCTAAAATGAACTAATTAAAAAAACAACAATATAATTTCTCATATGATTGAAAAAAGTACCCCCATGAAACAAAAAGAAAGCCACCTCAAATAGCATTCTCCATCGCGGTCCTTCGCCAAACCAAAATCCACAAACATCGCCTGAAATACAAGAAGACATTAATCTATCTACAAATAACAAATTATGGTGCTTCAACAAGAACTTAAAGTGAAAATTACCTTCGAATGGCCAATATGGAGAAACCCATTAGGCTCAGGAGGAAACCTGGTTCTAACTTTTCCCCCAGTCTTCCCTAAATGCTCATCAAGGATTTTTCTTTTATTGGAGGTTCTTAACACATGACCATCACTTAAAAAGAATTCAGTATTCACCTAAGGCAAAGATATAAATTATTTATCAAATTATCATAGAGTAACATATGGTACACCAAGTTTCACTACAGTCATTGACGATCTTATGAGGAATGATAAAACCAGATAATGGAAATCATATTCAACAAGAAAGGAGGTCAACATTCGACAAGAAATCCAATGCTTCATTCAGGACAAAGCAAGCCAAAAGCAGGGGAAAAAGGTAAAGCCGTAATTCTAACCTTGAAATTCTCTTCAGGAGGTAGAAAGATAGAAAACGGATTCAGTTCCTCTTCCGATGGTGGAGAAGGAAAATCAGCAACATTCTGCTCCAGCATTGGAAAGGCACAAGCAAATGAAGAAAAGTCCCTCGGTAATTAGTATCATTGCATGCACATCATAAAAGAATCAATACAGATGTAATTCATCACCTCAATTTTAACAGGTTTGTCCTTCTTCTTCTTATAAGGTTTTTCATCATCTGCCGGATTTCTCTCACCAAGCAAGTCATGTAACTTAGTCTCCATAGTTTGCTGCAGCAGAAAAAGTTTTAGTGTGGAAGCTAGCACTTTGCAAAGACATGCAACACTTACCTCAAGATTTAAAAAGGAATCTATGATACAGATGTCAAAATGTATACCTTCACAATCTTTAGATCAGCCCATCTTTGCCTCTCTCGAACATGTGCAAACAACTCACCAACTACATAAAGCCCATAAAAAAAGGCAAGTGAAAGAAAGCATCATATTTACCAATAACCTGGTACACACCAAATTTATCTGACTCAAAAAACAAAAGTAGTAAACATAGGTTTGTGTACATTCAAAATAAAAGCTCAATAGACGACGAAAAGAAACAAAACCATCTGCTAAAGTTAGGCTTGCTAAACATCATCAAAAAAGATGGCTTGATAGTGCGAGAGGCAAACACATGCTTGTATATCCCGACTATTCAAACACATGCTTGTATATCATATACCAAGTAGCCCAAGAAAGGAAAAGTATAACAGGATATCAATTATACAGAAGAAAAGGAACTCAAAGGTAAGGAAAATGTGACTAAGAAGTGGTATTATCAACAATCAGAACGATAGCACGTAAGATTTTTAAACAACAAAAACAGTGATACTCTTAACGGATCACTATCATGAACAAAAGGATTATACTACCAGCCTCCACAAGCAGATGTCCATATGAAGTACTCCCTCCGTCCCATGAAAATTGCAATGAATTGACTGTGCACACATGTAGAGGTAAACTTTAATCCGCCTCGCGGGACGATCGAATGATGTTTTTTGTAAAATTTTCGTGAAATACTAATGATATTTTTTGTTATGTAGTATAACATGGGTAGAAAAATTTTCATTTTTATGTCGTCTAATAATAAAACGAAGCTAGTCAAAATGTGTACGAAATAGTATTAAAAGTCAAATTGTTGTAATTTTCATGGGATGGAGGGAGTATATTCAATAAGTTTTCCGAAAAGTAAGTAAGAATTGCAAGCAAGTGGATGCAAAAGCTAAGAATTTACGAACCATTGGTTCGATAATGCTTTTCCAAGATCAAGCTTTTGTGCTCTTCAAAAATATCATTGACAGTCTTCTCAATCTCTTCGCTGGAAATCTCGATTCCTGACATACAAAAACCAAACTAAAGATAGACATATCTAATGTATATATGTACTCCATAAAATATAATCAAAGTGATGATATTTGCGGCCATAAATTGGCTTTTCGATGCCTGGTCAATGGATTCATCGGAAAATATTGTAAGATGAGCTATAGTCAAAACCAAGACCTAACAGATACACAAGAAAGAAAACAGGGAACAGAGAGAACCATTGAATGATCAGACTATATTTCAGTCAATAGAAACTTATCTTACCAACACCACATGCTTCCTCAAACTCGACCACGCTGAATTCCTCAGAACCAACACTCGAGAAAAACGAAAAGGCTGCATCCAACTGTGCAGGACTCTTAATCTGCTCAGCATTTTATACTTGATCATGTTCCACCACCAGGAAACTCAGTAACGAGTCATCACAAATAAATAACGCATCCATGTCCCAAACAGCACAAACCTTCAAAGCTATAATATACTCCAGCAATTTCGGTCTATACACAAGCGCATTCACAGGGAATTTCGTTGCAACCTGCAAACAAAAAAATAAAATAAAAAAATGCTCTCAAATCCGCATATGACTCTTCGACCACAATATTTTAAAATACAAGCGTTCATTCTCGAATGAAATAAAACAAACAGTCACCGTATACAACAGATTCCCTGCTGTCCGATCACAGCCAACGGCTCCGGCCTGCGGCGAATTCCACAACAATTCAGAATCAACCACCACAACTAATTCGCCTCCAATCGAGAGAATCAAAGAGAGATAGAGTTCGTTGTTTCACCTCGTGAATGACGGCGAGGAGATTATTGGTGACCTTGTTCTTCGCAATCGTGTTTCGAGCCGTCTTCTCCTCTAATCCGATTCTCAGGAAGAGCTCGACATGTTGATTGGCGGCGGTTTCGTTAACCGGCTTCGTCGGCATTGTTGGATTTCTCCGGCAACGGCGGCGGCGAGGGGATGGTTGCTTGGGCGCGTGTTGTGGGAGTGAGTCGGAAATAAGGATGGAATGGTGACGGGTGTGGGGAAGGAATTTATGTCGTATAAGAAAGCGTGGGGTGCCGGCGGCGACGAGGGTTACGATTCGACGGCTTGCATTTATCACGGTGATTTAATACTGAAAATTTATTAATTAAATTACTCTCTCGTCCTTACAAAATATATATATATTGATTTTTTATATTAAAGAGTTTTCTTTTTTATGTTAATGACACGATAAAATTATGATCTTAAGATCGGGTTAAAATATACAATTTAAATTATTATTAATATTTTATAATAATTTTATGAAAAATGATATTTGATCGTTATACGATACGAATCAAAATTCTCAACAACATATGTATAATCAAAATATTATATTTATATTAAAAGAAGAATAATATTTTTGTAGGAGTTTGTGAAGTTGTAACAACAACGCTGCATGAACAAACCAATATGCAAGTTGAATTCAGCCAATGAAGAAAGAGGATGCTCGGTACCACTTTGAGCTTTCATTGTTGTCGAGGCGGTATGATATCTCATGGATCTTTGTTACTAACCAATTAAAATGCTGCTTCAATCTAAACTATGCCGAAGACTGAAATCATAACACAAGAACAAAGAATCAAATTTGGTACAGGAATAACAAATTACAAGCTATAAGCATCATCCGATACAATTGTCCAACCCCAGTAATTCTACCCAAAGAAGTGATGAACAAATCACTCTGTATTACAACAATATTATGTGGTAAAAAAGGAAGAAATATCAAGAGCTGAGATTACAATTTGCAGTCCCACTGCTTGTTCATTCTTCTTCCTCCTCTAAAACAACAGACCCAGCCGAGACAAATAAAGATACATAACAGTACAGTTTCCCTCCAATTTATTCAGAATGTCATTTACCTTTTCCCCGCTTGATATTTGTGTTCTCGATATTACACGCTACCACCGTTGCTAATGGCTCCCTCCTGCGCCTCTGGATGAACAGCAGCACCGTCCTTCATGGGGCTGCTTTCTATCTT
>JAOVYX010017589.1:0-21919 GCA_035668315.1 Drosera spatulata | reverse complement strand
CTTTCTTCGTTTGCTTCTCAAAATTTCCAGTTTGTGCCTGATGCTTCTTTCTTTGGTGGAGGAAAAACAAGTGGGCCCCACGGAGGAAAAGTAAACCCACTATCATTACTTTATCATAAGATACAACTCGAAGAGATTCGAAGCACAACACATGGTCAGTCAATGTCAATCGGCCTGCAGATAGACAAAATCAATCTTGAAAGACCTAATCAGAACAGAGTTGGGTCTCATCCCATAACACACATATTACAAAACCACATATTACTTTCAAAAAAATTACATAAAACCCCCTAAATTTAGGGCAGGTGAAATATTATCTTTTTTAATTTTAAAAGTAGATAAATGATCTCTTTATCGGCATTTTTTTAGGGAGATTTTGTGTAGAAAAAAAAAAAAAAAACAAACAAACATAGTTTTTGATAAATATAGCAGGATTAAATGCACATTTTCATATTTTATAGCGGTGAAGTACCTCCTGTCAGCAATTCAGTGGGATTTATTGTCATTTTTCGATAAACCAATTCTGAAACAGACATGCTTGTCTCATTGTAACCAAGAACGCTTCTATGTATAAATTAAACCCTCTTTTCGAAGACAAAAATAAGTATCAATTGTTTGTTTCCCAATTTCTTACCCTTTCAGATAAGGGTTAAAACAAAGATGAAACAACTTACCAGGCCACGTGGTGATTCCATTGTGCTTAAAACTGGTTGTGTAGTGACTGTCCCATCCAAGTCTATAATATTTTCCTTCTTATCTGATCTTAGGGTGGATAACAAAGATGAGTCTGTCTGGCTTTTCATTTTCTTGATTGCCCTACAGCAGAGTCAAAAGCGGAACAATAACTCAGTATTGCACAACATTCATAAACAGTACTAGTAGGAAAAAGGTTTGGTTTGTTCTTCCAGTGTTGAACTATCAACACTTTATCGTACTCGTATGCCATAACAATGAACATAGAAGTTGAAATAGGCCTATAAAGTTTTAGGGAATCCTACAAGAAAGGTTGTGTAACTCAACCAATGTCGACCATCCTTTACAGGACAATTGAAACTTGAAATTAGATATCCCAAGGTAAATCATTTACCTTTCTAAACCAAAGAGATATTTTTCGTAAATGCTATACCGAAAATATCCCCCAGCAGAAGATCAAACAACTTCAAAGAGGTTACTACTAATAACAACATTCGTAATTATTGGAATAACAGGAGCGATTCGAGAGAATCCATCTAACCCCACGCTAGCATCTTCATTCACTTGCACAGAGATTGAGCCCTGAGTACTCTCGTGAAATTTAGGATAACCAAAAAAGAGAGGAAGGGGAGGGTTGGTATGAGAAGTCTGTCAATTCCAAAAAATATGCTGTTGAGACTTCTCTGCAGTTCCAGAGATAGGCGATTCAGAAAAGCATAAGCAGTGTGCTATATGAAGGCGAATAACAGTGATAAAAGAGAGCCTAAACATGAAGTCGCAATATTGGTTGCTGATTTGTTATGCAGATCATGAGCCTTCTCTCCGACTCATCACTTCTCTTGTATCTGTGATTAGTCCCTAAGTTAAATGAAGTTATGAGAGCTTTTCCTACACTAAATCTTAATAGTTTAAACTCCGAATACATTTTCTTGCGATTTAGTTAGTTAGTTGATTAGTTACTTAGTTAGTTTTAATTAATCTGTAATTTAATTACAATACCCCCAAACAACTTTAATTTTCATAAAATCGGTAATTAGTTGTAGTGGTCATATTACTTAACTTGAACAGTTGTCTTTATGGGATCGACCTTTATTCCTACTTCTACATAAGTTTAGGTTAATTAGGGTATGGACAACTGCATTTTAATTCTAATTAGACGTGCGTACAATAGCATTCGAGTTATGGATCTAACAGAAAATAAGAATCAAAATGATTTAAAAATGACACATAATATAACGTTGAAACCCGAGTATCATGAGAAAAATTTACAAGCAACAATTCACTATAATCACTTTGGAGTACAAGAATAAGGTTTCCAGGTTCACTTTCAATCTCTAAGTTTTTCAGGCTCTTTCAGTAAACTTAGCTCAATGATCGCAATCAATCTATTGGTCACACCGGATCAATCTCTAAATTACACAGGATCTTCCCCAACAATCAACAATAAACTCTAGCCTAATGTACCTCAAACGTAATACAAAATGAGTAAGAGTTTGAAGACCTATTACAACAAACGTCTTCGAGATTGAAGAACCACTAATTCTATAATCGGCACAGATGATGATAATGATGATGATGGAACTTTCAATTTTATAGTTGTAACAACTACTTGAAAAAAGTTATCTTTCACACTTCGCAACACGAGAAAGTACAGCGAGAGTTCTTTGCAAGAATCACTTGAGCTTTTGGAATGATTGAATCGGTCCACTAACAAACGTCTAAGGCTCCCATTTATAGAAGTTTTCAACTGTCTTAACTTTGTTCCAATCTTAGTCAGATTAGTAGCTCTTTCTCTCTCAGCAGACTACTTTCACTTGAACAGTTCTAATAAGTGCTTCCTGTCTGATGCATTTAAAAATAGTCACTTCACACCCGGTCAGACTCCTGCTGAGACTCTGATGTTTTGGTTTCACTAGACGTGTAACCATACCAGATCGTAATCGTTTCCAATCTGATAACCACTATAACGTTGAGGCTATATATCTAATGTCTCTCAAGTCTTTTCACGTCGTCCCTAACTAATCAACCACTTCCCTGGAAGCCTTCTCTTGTCAGGTTTATGACCTACTAAGCACTTCTTGAATTATCAGACAACCTGTTTCAAAAGTATCAACGGAATATCTAGATAATAATCAGAAACCATAATATAGGTGCATTGACTCATCAAATCAAAATGAAAATTACTGAACCAACTCCATGATCACTAAAATCTTCTGCTATTTGATGTAGAAAAAAACATTTTCCAAGTCATGCATAGGGTTTGAGTGATACTCCCTTCGTCCTTTTTACAATATTTTAACTTAACACAAGTATTTAGATAAGTGTTATTTTTTTTATATATATTTTATGAAACTACCTTTGCAAGAGAAGAGAGTGAAAAATGAGGGAAAAATGATAGTGAGTTGAAGATGTGATATAAGATAAAGGTAGATTTTTTTCCCCATCATTTGACTTTTTCAAATAAGAAAATATAGTAATCTTTTTGAGACAATCCAATTAGACAAACGATACAAAAATTATGAGACAAAGGGAGTAAATAGCAATAGCAAGATGTTCCTAAAATCAAATAGTATGAACAGATAAATAATCTCACGTTAAAAAAACAGTTCATAAACTCTTATTCAAGCATATTCAATCATAACATAGATCACATCAAATTTATGAGACCTCAAGCATTTAACATATAATTTACTGAGTTGAAGTGAGAATCTGATAGTTTAACACTTAACATCATATCCAATATTTGAAATCTGTATTCAAATCATACCAAATTAGTATTTTAATCATAGTTAGGCTCTCCTATAAAATTAAACAGACAAGTCCTTAACATGATTTAGTATAATATTGTTTATATAATTCATATTATATACATAGGAAAATAATATTGATAATTACATTTATCTATTTTGAATCAAATAAAAAATCTAAAATATTTGAGAATTCTATGTCCTGATAATGTTAAACTATTTAAGTAGTTGTTATCTTCTAATGATATTATACTAATGAAACAAATATGGAACAATATTGGAACAACATGTAATGAGATAATGAAAGACATTATAAATTAAATATAAATCATAAATATTAGTAAATTATTCTAGAATATAACTTTCTCAAAAATATTTTCAAAACATACAACACGGAAAAAAAAATCTTCAAAATTATAATTTGATACTCCACAAACTTCCCCCTTCTCTCTTCCTCCACCTCCTTCTATATTGTATCTCCGTCTTCACAATCTCCTCTCTTGTTACTGTCACCCCGTCCTGTGTTCCACCACCACCTTCTCCTCCACCTTCACCTCTTCTCCCTTCCCCAAACCCTCGCATCACCACAAAACAAAAACATCAGCAATACACAATCCCCCTAGAAAAATCTCACAGCGCAATAAAACCCCAACCACAAGAACCAAGACCAAAATTGAAAGAGTATGTATGTTTGTGTTTGTGTGTTTGTGATCGATGAAGATAGGATTTTTTTTTATTTGTGCTAAATGAAAGAGTATTTCCACAACAACGCACTGTTATGAGAATTTTTTGTTTATGTTTCGAAACAACACGTCAGTTATTAGAAACAATGCGTCAATATGTGTATGTGCGTTTGATCGATGGAGACAGGATTCCTTTTTGTTTGTGCTAAATGAAAGAGTATTTCTACTACAACAACAATGTACTGGTTTTGATATTTGAACTGTCACACTACTTTGTTGAATGGACGTCCTGTTTCTAAATAGTGCGCTAGTTATGAGAAACAGTACAACAAAATACGTGTATGCGTGTACGCGTGTATGTGGATATGTATGTGTATTTGTTCTCATTGTCGTTGGTTTGATTTTGAGAAACATTTCGAGAAAAATTGAACTGGTGCACTGTTTGATTTATATAGACGCACTGTTTCGATCAAACAGTGCGCTTATACAAATCAAATAGTGAGCTAGTACAAATTCGTATTTCAAACATGTTGGGTAATATGTAATGATTTTTTCAATTATATGAGTATCATATTATATATTTTTGTTTATGCATTCGTGTATTCATTTTTGTTAGAAAAAACAATAGACGCCTTATTTGAATGAAACAGTGTGCATCATAAGATTATTGAGTTAAATTGAATTTGATTCTCGATTTGGATTTGAGAGTCGATTTGAGTTGGTTTTGGGTTTGGATTTTAAATTGGAATGGTTTTCGAAAGTGCGTCCTTGTGTGGAATGATTTCGATCAAGAGTTTGGGTGGTTTTGATTTGATAATTGAAATTGTAATGGATGAGAATTATTTTCCCAGATTATATCGGTTGGAATTTTTTTTTGTAGTTTTTGCGAATTTTTTCTATCATTAATATAGGATCAATCAAACTTTTTTACCAACGTAAACCAAATTTTGGTACCAATTAGTGCTTAACCTGGCTATGTTTTTTTTATTTTAAACTTTAATCTTGAGACAAGCTTTGAAGAAAGGTTTATGTTTGTGACGTGATTGATTGTTTTTATGTGGTCATTTATTTGAACATACATAAACATTTGGGATGTTTTTTTTTTTTTTTTTCGTGTAGTTTTGGGTTTTTTTTTGCATAGTTAATAAAAATGGATAAAAAAACCGACAAAAATACATCGGTTAGTTGAATTATATGGAATTTATAGTGATTTTTGAAGAAAAGTTCGTGTTTAATATGTGTATAAAATGAAATCATTTCAATAATACGTGTTTTTTTACTAACTATGTTTTTTTGTCGTTTTTTTTCCATTATAAAAAAGAGTTGATTTTGCCCTTTGTCTTGACGTAGTTGGTAGTAGTAGGTTGTGATTTTTGAGTAGTTGGGACATCAAATTATAATTTAAAAATATCCTATCATGTCAAAGATATCGAATTTTGGATCGTTAGTTTTCCTTATTATCGATGAAATGTTATAGGGAGTGAAATAAGCCGATCAAACAGGTATAACAATTGATATATCACCATAATCTAATATATGAAAACATGCCCTAACACGATATCATTAATTTGATCACTATTGCTGGCCAAAGCTGTGAGCTTGTTTGAGTCAGTGCATGATATCATTAATTTGATCACCATTGTTGGTAAAAATGTGTAGATTTACTTGAGTCATTGTTGAAATTACTTGTATGAGAAAATCAAATGTCATTGCGGGCAAAAGAAAATCAAGGGTCATTATGAAGAATTATTGACAAGTTATGTCATTAATACATGATCAACCGAACTTGATATCAAAAACACCCAAATTTTGGTATAAAAAAAACTAAATTAACTTTTTATATATAAATAGATTTTTCGAACAGTTGTTATTTCAAGTTCCTATGATGGAGTTACTATAAATTTAATATAATTGTTTAGCTGTTGTATGATTTATTTTGTTATAAATATATTATAGAAGGGTTGGTTATGTGGATTATTTCTTATGAAGGTCTGTATTATAGGGTTGTGAATAGTCGTGGATAATTAATTAATCATTATGGATTGACTATGCATTCAATACATGACTAACCAAATTTGGTATCAAATTTTGATACCAAGTAATTCATATATAGTATTATATATTATTGGTAAAAGTCGGTATAAGGTGCAGCGGAAATTGTCCAGCACTTTTCCCTCACCGTACAATTAAAATGAGATAATTAAATAGCCTAAAATAAATAGAGTCGACACCAAAATTTTTACGTGGAAAACCCCTTAAAAGGAAAAGGGTAAAAATCACGGGACTGTTGCGGTATCAAAATATCTAGTAAAAATGGATTACAAATATTGTCCCTAAATTTGTGGTAGGGCATTACAATCATCAGGATAACTCTCACTAATTTTTTTCTTCTCTAACTAGATAAAAATATACCCGTAAAGGATACCACTCAATACCCTAAATTTGATATTTTTCTAACTCTTCTGATGCTATTTTTGTGTTTGGTGCGATGCATTTGTTTCTGCACCCTAAGCCTATTATAGGTGATTGTTCAAGGATTTCACCGCCTAAACTTTGCTGCTGCCGCCTCTTGCCATTTTCTCACGCATGACAGTACATTGGTTTCACGAATTCTCTTACGTGCGTCTCCTTTTTTTCCTCGAATTCTCTTCCTGAGTGCGCCTTCATTTTCTTCTTTTACATTTAAAAAAGATGTGTGGACCCCACCAAAAAGGAAACCCACTAACATATAGTTAAATAGATAGATGTAAACCAAACTTTAATATTAGGAATGATGAATGCAACTTTATATATTTAAATAGATTAGTTACATGAAGAGCATAATTCAATTATAACAAAAAATCATCATTTAGCATCACAGAAGTACTACCAATGGATAATGAAAAATCAGATTAGCATAGCATTAGAATCAGAGACTAGGCTATCTCTCCTTATTTTACCTAACAGAAGATCAGGTTCTACAAAAGTATCGTATCAGACTTTCTCCTCCTTTTTTGACTCATCAAGAGATAAAAGGTGGATAGTCATAAGGCTATAAAGATAGTTCCTAAGGTCTAGGTTCTTTCCGGATCGACAGTAAAGTCTTGACACTCTTATCAGATTCCATCTTGTTGTGCTTGTACTTATACGTAAATCTTCTGTATCAAGAACATGTTGAAGAGTAGAAACCATGCCATCAGTTTGACATGTCCTTCATCCCATTTATCAACCTTCTTTTGCAAGAGGATGTAGAAACCCTTAAGTTACGTTGTCCTTGTTGAGTTGAAGTCTGTCTTAGATCGAATCTGTATCATCATCAGAAGAACTCAATGTCTAACATTAAGCTCTTTTAGTGCTGCAATCTATTGTACTAGTGTAACTGTATATATAATAAATTGATAATAGATAATACATAATAGATATAATAGGATGCAGACAATATAAAAAGGGACAAATGGATTTACTATCAACAAAAAATAAACTTATTTATGATTAAATTCTTAATTATGAAAATCAATGATTAACATTAAAATATAAATTCTTTTTTGTTGGTTAAAAAATTGGATTTGTAAAAATAATTTTTTAATCTCAATCATATAAAAATCAAAATATTTCATATATTCAATAGTTACAAACTAAACCAACCTGGGTTGGTATAGTGGTGTTCGACTCAACCTTGTTCTTGAAGGTGGGAATTAGTCGAGGTACGCGCGAGCTGACCCTCGTAAAAAAAAAAAAAAAAAAAAAATAGTTACAAACTAAAGATTCCCCAAAGCAACTACTGGCCTCACCTCCGTTAACAAGTCTCGCTTCGCCGGCGACAACGCGACACCCGGCGAAAATCCCCGCTTCGTCCCAAACGAAAAGGTCACCAATATCAATCCCTTCACTCGACCAACAAATTCCCCTGTGAATCCATACAAATCCATCAAATTCCCACACAAACCATTCATCATCACCAGCAGCTCGATGTGTTGTTTCTTTGTCGTCGCTTTCACTCCTTAAACCAGATCTCAAAAACCCTAGAAAACGAGGGTTTTGTTGGTTAGTGCTAATTAGCTCGATTCGACAAAGCGAGCAGCGATGTCGCTTCCTTCGATCGAGAGGGTTTATTTCACTGAGGATTGTGTACGTGAATTGAAGAATGGAAACCCTAGCTTCAAGTTCCCGGACCGGCCCGTTTCGATGGTTCGGTTTCTTTATGAGCTCTGCTGGTCAATGGTAAGCGTAGGTGTATTGTGATGTTATCTAGTGGCTGTTAATGTTGTTATGTTTTCGGAATTGGAAGGTATTTTTTGGGCTATTGATTTGTTTGATGGATTGATAGGTTCATGGGGAGTTGCCGCTTCGGAAGTTTAAAGCGGCGTTGGAAGCTGTTGGTTACTTGGATGAGGCGGCGCTGGATCAAGAATTGGGTTCTAATTTGGCGGATATTGTTACTCAAATGGCTTTAGATGTGAGCTACTTTATTCTTTTTTAAATAGCAATAGCATTGCAGCTTGTTCCTTTGCTGTTGTTGTTTTTCCACGGTATTTGCTCTTTATTGGATGTTCTTGTGGGTGTGTGTGTTTGTAACATTTGCTATTGATGTGCAGATGACTATGTCAGGAGAAACCCGTGCCCGCCTAATCAAACTGGTTAGTTTCCCATTTGATTTGAGGTTCACTTTGAGAGGCATTTTCTGGAAAATGAGATGCCTATTTCTATTTCGAAGAACAAAAGTTTCTCAGTTACTCTGAAGTTTTGTGGTGAATGATGATCAGAACTCGGAATTTCATTGGATATTTGGACGGAACCAGATCTAATCTGTGCTATATCTTGCTATCATTTTGAGGCTTTGTATCGGTCGATATTCATGAGCATTCTGCCATTACCCTAAATTATAAACATATCCTTCTGAGTACTTGGTTTTGTCCATGCTATGGAGTAAGTTCCATTGAATAAGGAATAAAGTACAGTAAAATCACGAATGAATAAGGCTGAACCATCTCATATCCTTAGGAGAGCATATTACAGGCTTTTCTGTACTGGACCTGTGGGGGAAAAGAATCTGGAGATCTCTGATAGTCAGATGTCCATTACTGTTTTGATTTATTAAGGCATGTTCAATCAAACACTCAATATTCCTCTTATTTGGGAAGAGAGTATTGCATGATCACGTTCTAAAGAATGAGTTGATTGGTATTGGAAGTTCATGGATACAGTATTATAGAGGTCTAGTCAATGGCTTATAACCTATTGCTTCCACATACGTTATGTGGTTTTAGTAGAACTTTGTCTGGTGAGTAAATTTTAGGAATAGTGACGGACACTATGAATTTAGTAGTTATGTTGTGTTGTGGTTTTTGAGCATGGATTGTAGTTTGCAGATTTGAGTCATAGCTAAACTAATCTAGCAGGTGATATTACTATTCCTATGCCAAATTCTTATGATGGTGAGGTTAGGAATGCGGTCTATACGATAATGCGAAAGGCTGAATCCATGAAGGATTGGACCATGTGATAAAGACATTTGAAAGGAAGGAGATCAAACTTCAGGAATTTTGACAACGTGAATCGGCCTGGTGGAATTTAGCATCACAGCAATCGTTACCAGTTAATCAGTCGAATCAACCATTGATTAGAGAATTGGCTTATTCTTCACATTGTATATCCTAGTGGCCGAAATGGGATTATAAAAAGTAATATCTATCAACGGTATTCAACAGTATATCCATCAACCAAAAGTAATATCTATCTAATATAGATACTAAAAATGTCGTTAATTGATTTTTCTTTCCTCTTGAAGGCAAGATGGCTGGTTGAGTCTACATTGGTCCCTCTGAAATTGTTCCAGGAACGTTGCGAGGTAAATAGCCTGCAGGAACTAATTTTTTGGTAATTTGTTTCTTATCATGGCAACAATTGTTATTCTCTCGTAACTTCAGGAGGAATTTTTGTGGGAGTCCGAAATGATAAAGATAAAAGCTCAAGATTTGAAGTCTAAAGAGGTTTGCATTTCCCTTGAAAGTCTTATCTAATGGTTGCTATTTACTGTCAGTCCCCAGTTGGTTGTTTAAATCATGCCTTTTTACCTCTTAACTATTCACTCTTGCCTGATTGGAACCTTAACATTTTGTCTAATGAGCTCTTCTTTAGTCGGTAGGTGCTTATAGCAGTAGCATTTGGTCATATCCTAGCAACAAAAGCTGTATAGATTACGGTTTATGAGCGTTTATCCCATGAGTTTATAATACTTCTTTTTTTCTCATACAGACGAATATAGCTAATTTGTGGCACCGATGTCACGACAATCACATCATCAAGGCAACATGTTGTTCTAGATAGCATAAAGTCATTATATGGGATCCTTGTTGTGATAGGATACTGTGCTTGGTATATGTTAAGCGAATTGCAACAAACAAGCAAATGCAAGACCAAGGCTTATAATTTAGTGTTGTAGTCTTTTCAGAGGGGGGGGGGGGTTGAGAGGAGATTTTATGCAAGCCTTACTGTGATTGGTTGCTGGGCTTTTGAGAGCGACGATAGACGGATAATGTGAGGGTAGCTTTTTTTATAAATTTATTTTCGCACACGAATGGCATAGGAATTTTTTTTCTGATTCCTAAAATGCATGAGACTTGCCTTTTGGTATACCGAATCCTAATGGATTTTTTGAGTCAAAATAAGCCAATTTAACTCAATTCCAATTGCATATTATGAATAGTAAGTCATATGTATTTAGGGATGACCTCCTTAAACTATACTGTGGACAAGACCTGTCTTGTACTTGAAAAAGATCTTGAATTTAATAAGTTTCATTGAGCATCGATGATGAGTTAGAGTGAGAGGTTGCACAAGATGGTAGAAGATGTATGCTGGGATTTAGTGACATATGCTGGCAGATGTCCCATCACATGCGAGAATGATGCGGGCCATTATCATGGCCTTTAAGTCCTTGGTTAGTTGTGCTAGTCATATGAATGTCGTCTGTCATTACGCCCTATCAGGGACACCATTTGTCTTTTAGATTTATCTCATATTCGGCAATCCCATCTATTTTTGGGTGTCAGTCTTCTTTATCATCCATTTTTGTATGCAAATATTAGAGTAGGTTTAACCTCCTGAGGGATGTTAATGGATGTAGACAATGAAAATTGAGATTTGGTATGTTTGAGTGGGAGTGCATCTTAAATATTGTAGCACTGCCATTTTTAATATCAGGGACAATATATGTTGATATTTATCTGTCCTAGAAGCTAAAGTGTCTTAAGCTTGCCTCGGAAGTATCAAGCCAGAAGTTAGAACAGTAAGCGGAATCGGACTAAGGCAGTAGTAGAAACAGACTAATCAGAATTAGTAGCTATGAACCAAACGATAGTGGAAGAATCACACTAATTTTTAATTGTAGGGAAATTAGATAAAGTGACAATAGTAGAACCAGACTTAAAGTAGTAGTAGGATAACTCGAATGAGAGGCTAGAGTAGGAGAAATGGGTTATCTTCACTTTCCAGGAATACAGAGGGACAAATTCGATAATAATATATCTCAATAAGGACCGGAAGAACATCTTTATAAAGATCATGATCAGCAATATTGTCCAGCCTAAACTGCATATATTTGGTCCGATGGATAATGGATGTTATCACTCGCTGGTGATAACGGAAGCAAATCAGGTCGGATCAGAGTATCTGACACCATATAGTGGTATATTGTTGTGTCTAGAAAGCACAATATGACTACCAAAAGCATACCACCACAACCTGTAGGTTATATGCCCATTTCAAACAAAAATATGATAGATCACATCAAATATTATTATATCAAAATCTAATATATTATTCTAGCATAAATTAGTTACTTAAATAAAGATATTGCAATGTTCTGACAATACCTATTGGAGTACTCCAAGGCAAATGGCGATCAAATGGCTTCCCAATGAGATCTCTGTGTGAAAATATTTCTTTACTGTAATTGTTACCGGAAGTCTCTAACAAACTATAGATGTGTTTCAAAATGCTAAATGGGATTGCCCTTTCTATCTGGGAACCATTGTTCCCATGCTTGAACTGGGATGTGACAAATTGTGGTATATGTGTTGTAAATTTAAGTGTGCAAGAAGATTTGTTCCTCTCCGCAAAAAAGGAAAGGAAGTGTGGGGAGGGCACCCCTGTAAGATAGGGTGATATACGCAGACCTTATCCCTATATTTACATAGAGAGACTGTTTTCTGATGCCTTCAGTTAGGAGGGAAACGGCTTACCACTGAGCCATCTCCGCTTGACTGTAATCTATACAAGAATTCTCTTAAAAAACTACAGATGTTCTTCAAAATGCAATATGGATGCCTCTTTTTGTCATGGAACCATTGCATGCTTGAACTGGGATGTGGCAAATTATGGTGTGCATGCTGTACATTTATGTGTGCAAGCAGACGTGTTCCTCTCAACAGTTTTCTTTTCCTTTTATGGCAGGTCAGAGTCAATACTCGTCTTTTGTACCAGCAAACAAAGTTTAACCTTCTTCGCGAAGAGAGCGAGGGCTATGCAAAGCTGGTATGCAATCAATGATTATTTACTGTAGTTGTTAGTCTTTTGAACCTGTTTATAAACCAAAACATCTATTCTATTATCTGCGAGAGACATTCGTGCGAGTTTTAAGATTGACTTAGGATGCAACAAGCTTTCCTATTATTTCTTTCATCTCTCTTTATTCAAGCTCAACTGTAGGTGCATTCATTTATCCAGGTGTGGCTGTATCTGAAAGTTATTCCAATTATTACTTGCATCTAAAAATATGATGCATTTTATTGGTTATTGCCATTGTCATGGTAATGATCATAATCATCATCATCTGTGCTTTGCTGCGGAAGTGTCTTGTACTGTTATTTAAGACTTATAGAAATCGATGTTCTACTTCGATTTGTTATACTCCTCTCGTCCCAATTTACATACAACACTTTTTTTTTACACTATTCAACACATATTTTGAGGAGATTTGAATTTCGTCTTAACGATGCACGCAAGTTACGTCATAGACCCAAAATTGAAGTACATAACTTAAATTATCATTAGTATTTCACGAGAACTTTGCGAAAAATGATGTTTGATCGTCACATGGGGCCACAATCTGAGTCAAAATTTGACCCAAATGCTAGTCAACGGTTGCTTCTACACTGGGGACGGAGGGAGTATACTGTAGTGAAGTTGCTACTGCAGCTTATGGTGTCAGATAACGTAAACAAGAATTAAGTTTCTTCTACCCGTAATAGCTTTAAGGTTTGACATCAGGCTAGTGAAACATCAGTCTTGTGGTTGGAGGCAGAAGCTTAATGTCTGCATCTTAACATGCCAGGGACACACCATTGCTGTCGATTTGTGAAGCATGGATAATACCTTAGCGAAATTCAGCCAATGCACATGCAATGGAAAGAATTTTACTATCATGTGATAATAAGTGACCTTGGCATTCAAACTTTGGAAATCATGTTCAGGAACACATTCCACCAGAATCGGCTAGGGGCTGAGGAACTTTATCATAAGTGGTAACAACTGTAAATATTGTGAAGGGAATATAGGATGTGCCTATGTGACTAGGTGTTTCAATTGATTTATACGGTAAAGGTTCACTTGGATGTTGTTGTAGATTGAATTGCATCTTTGTGGCATTCCCTCCATTTTTTCACACAAGGATAATCAAAATGTTAGAATTTATTGACTCTTATCTTTTTACTTACATGCTTGTCTTGGTTTTGCAGGTCACTCTTCTTTGTCAGGACACTGAAGCTTCGTTTGCAAAGTCATCAACTTCAACAATTGGCATTATTAAGGTTTGTTTTAGTTCTATCTTAGTAAGCTACATAGGCTTTGACTTTTTGACTCATTCATTCCATGGCTAACTTTTTCAAAGTTTCAGTCGTTAATTGGGCACTTCGATCTGGATCCAAACCGAGTATTTGATATAGTGAGTTGTCGTTGCATCTTGATCACGCCTTTACCCCTTGCCTTTTTCAGTGGTTTGTTCGAACTCTTCATGGCCTCATGTCTTGTTTGGCTTTAGGTGTTGGACTGTTTTGAGTTACAGCCTCAAAACAATCTATTCTTGGATCTCATTCCCATTTTTCCCAAGGTACTGAAGGCGTCGTGAATCGTGCATAACCTAATCATTTGGCTGATTGCACTCTTTCTCTTACTCGAACATTCTTGTCTAGCCATCTTATTTTTGATTTATTATGCTTTTCTCTTGCAGTTTCATGCCTCTCAAGTCCTGGGCTTCAAATTCCAATACTACCAGAGTCTAGATGTTGATGCTCCTGTGCCATATGGGCTTTATAAGCTTGCAGCCTTGCTTATAAAAGAAGATTTCATTGATCTTGATAGCATGTCTGTCTCCTTTATTTATATCTTCTTCGATATTTTATTGAATTTCTACATGGGTTGGCTTTTTTGCTGTGATGCTTCCTTTGTTGTGAAGCTTTCATGATATTAAAAGTTTCCTGTTGGTCTGATGTTAATGGTTCTGCATTTCACGTATGCTTGGAATGTGCTAAGTTATACTTATGCTGAGGGAAGCTGGCAATTTCTTGTCAAGTTTCAAGTAGTATATAGTTAGTATTTGTTTTCGAAAAGCTATTGTCTTTCTTAAGCTACATTATGCTAACTTGATTTGTCTCGTACTGAATGCTAGTGGGGATGTTTGGCTGAGCCCTTCAATTGTTTTCCCCAAATCTGCAACATGATGTAGATTTGAGACTATGGATTTTCAAAATTATTTTTTTCTATTATTTTTCATGTCATATGTGATGAGCAAATCTATATCTAGCAGTCCTGATAAAGGATGCATAATGAATTAATGCAATGATACAGTGGGGATTCTGGATAAGATCGCATCCCTTTGTTTCTCTTTGGGGGCGATCCTCATGCATAAACTATTAGTCTTGTTTTGTTTAGGTAAATAAGAATGGACAAGAAGTACTACTAGAATGATATGTTTGTGGTATCTGTAATCTATCAAGGTTTCTTCTGATACACCTTGTCAGTAGAAAAGAACCACTAGTCCTATCCAAATCAAGATATCAAATCACTTTATAAAGACTTGAACCATTCTTTTTAAGATAAGAATAATAGTTTTATGGTTTCTTACATCTGTTTGACATCACGAGTTTGGATCTTGCAAACCCCCATTTGTTGTGTTTATTTGACTCTTGTTTTCATGTGGACAACCCTGGGTTATGATACTAATAATATGGTGACCTTCTACTATTAGTTTGAAATCTGCTAAAGTTAATTCCTCAACCGTTGATATTTTTGATTAGTCTGCCCTTTATGGCACTTAAATGATTAGCTTGAAAAAGTTCCTGTTATTTGTGGCGATTTCATTTCGTTACATTTTGTTCCGAGAGAAGAATGACATTATGTTTCTGAAGTTTCTAGCTCTTTAACTTATTCCTAGGAAATAACCAATCATTGTGGTCATTGTGTTATCTATGGTTACAGTACGATAACCTTTTAATAAGTAGTTAACCAGGCTACTTAATTTAAATTGGTTGACACATGTTCATTGTTGCGCCTTGGTTCGTTGTGAATGCCATCACTTTATCATTTTATGTGTTATTAACCCTTTTTTTTTTTTGGGTCTTACAAGTTACTTGGATTGATTTGTTGGAAGTCCTTATCTTTCTGTGATGTTTATTTCAGATATGCACATCTGCTTCCCAAGGATGAAGATGCTTTTGCGCATTATAATGCTTTTTCAATGAAACAACTGGAAGAGGTATCCCTTTTCATTCTTAATGGATGGCTGTAGCAGTAAGTAGTTGTTTCATGTTTTTTTATTATCATACGTCTATCTGAGAATCCTTGAATTCTAACCATCCAAATGTTGAGAATTGTGCTGAAGGTGGTAGTTCCTGGCTATGTCGCAGAGGACATAGATGTTACTTTTTCTCTGTTTTTGGACTTGAGTTTGGTGTTATGTGGATTCTTATTTTCCATTTTGGCTTGAGGGCCAAGTCATAGGTGAATGATCAATTATGTAATCTGTTATTAGGTATTCCTACATTATCACCAGCTGTGTTTTTGCTTGTTATTCTTGTATTGAGAAATGGAGTTGAAACCTATAAATGATCGTACATGAAGAAACAGGTTTTGTAATGAGACCATACATGAGAAAACCTTGTTGTAGGCATGGTGAATGGGGCAAGTGTACATCTCACGTGGTTTTGCCAAGTTAATTGTATATCATTTCGTATTTTATTTGATATTGCTGGTTTGAGTTGTAGGATTAGGCAAGTCACACTTTTTGTGGCTTTTCTTAGAAAAGAAGTTACCATGGCATTCTTGTTAGGATTTATGAGAGGCCAGGCCAGAGGCCTTCACTACAAAGTTGTACACGACCAACATGATAGAGTTCGGTTGGCACCATTGAGCACCACAACCTTGTGTGTCTTTGAATTAGAGAAAGCAACATAGGGCGGGAGCTACTCGTATCCAACTGTCCATTTAGTGAGCCTTAGGGAAAATTTTGTTTGTCAAGGTGCTACTTGTGCTCGCAAATTGATGAACTTTTGCTGGAGTAAGAAACTTTGGAAATATGAATTCCAAGGGAATATAACATATATATAGTGCCTTGAATGACCCATTAGCTTTAGAAAATTTTACATCAATGCAAACTCTAGAATATCTTTTTGCATGAATTTCCATGAATAACAGGTATTCAATTTTCTTTGTTTGATGCCCTTTTTTCATCATCCATAACTTGGTGCACTACCGTACTTGTCATAACAGTTCATAGCCTTTGGTGAATGCCTAGATTGTCGACTTTGCTTGGATTATTATGATTGGAGTCTTGGCTTTTTTAAAAGTTTTTTATTCTGGTTTCATTCATTCATTTTCTGCTTCAATCTTTAATATTTGATGGATATTGCTTGCTTCCCAGGCCAATAAAATTGGGAAAATCAACTTGGCTGCTACTGGGAAGGATCTTATGGATGATGACAAACCAGGGGATGTGACAGTAGATCTTTTTGCTGCCCTGGATATCGAAACTGAGGCAGTTGCTGAACGGTCAATTGAACTTGAGAGCAACCAAAAGTTGGGCTTGCTCATGGGTTTCCTTTCTGTGGATGACTGGTAAGATAGAGGCCTTTTTTCTTTGTTGTATGTGCATCTGTTGGCAGTTTCATACCTTCTCTTCGTTACTCGGATGCACCTTCTTGTTCCTTTTGTTAACCTCTGCTTTCTCACATATATGGCATCTTGCTTGTGTGTCACTTGAAAGTCTTCCTGTTTACTCTGCTTTCATGCTCATAAAAGATAATAAATGGGATATTGAGGAAGGAAAATCTTTAACATTATAACGATGAGAGAATTGTCTCACAGCAGATTGAAACAAATTCTTAGATGCTCATCTGGAAGAACTTGATATTTATCCTGCATAAAATTACCCAGTTCTGTATGGTGCCTGCCTTGTATCCATGGAACTTGATTTGTTTACCACAAAGCTACTTTTTAGCCTGAAAGCTGCTCTATATGTGATGAGTTGCTTCGTATGCATGTGTACCCTTGTTGTGGACCTTGTGGTTAGGGCTGTGCACGAACTAAACTACTCGTGCGTAGTTCGAAATGCATACCCTTGTTGTGGACCTTGTGGTTAGGGCTGTGCACGAACTAAACTACTCGTGCGTAGTTCGAATTCGACTTGATAAAAGCTCGAACAATATTTGATTTTTGGATTCGTCAAACTATTAAGTCCGGCTCGAGCCCAACTGGATCAGTTCAACTATTATCTTACGAAAGTTTGCGCTTAATCATTCATATCAATAAGTATATGGAATTTGAGAAACAAAATATGATGAAAATGTTATTCCTTCCCATTAAAAATAAAACACTTCCCTATTTTGGATGTTCCACAAAAGATGCAACACTTTCATATTTGGAAACTTATTTCTATGAAATTATCAAACTACTTCTATTTTGTATTGTGTATCATATCAACTCATCTTAGTATTTTTTCTCATTTCTCTTTCTCATAAAACCAAAAGAGCGAATAAGTCATTTCTATAAAATTTAACACATATAAGTTCCTATTTCAAATCAAAATGTTGCATCTTTCGTGGGACCGACGGAGTATATGATAAAAGGAAAAAGTTCAATTTCTTAGAATTATGCTAATATAGTCGAGTAATGGCTTTATTAATTTTTTTAAAACCTCCTAAATTTATATTATAAGCTCAAACGTTTTTTTGTCTGACTAGAATAAAATATTTATTCTGTGAAGTGATCTATAATATTAATTTGATTCACAATTTTCGAGACTGACTCGAATATGGCTCGAATTCTGCGTTGATTGCTATCTGACAAACAACTCGAACTCTTTGTGTTTGAGTTCGAGCTTTAACTTTTTCTACTTGAGTTTGAGCTCGACTCGAAATGAATAGTGAAAGTTCAATTCGAGTTCGTCAAAACTTGACCCGACTCGATTCGTGTAGAGCCCTACTTGTGGTTTATTAGAATGAAAAATGCTATTGTTGTAGTGTATATGTGCTGGCCTTTCCCACTCGATTCTTTTCAATGAAACAGCAAAGTTCTGACATCTTCTATTTTTTTTTATTTTTTTTGTTTCTTTCTTTTTCTTTTTCTTTTCTTTGTTTTTTTCTACACTTATTTGATGGGATAAAGGCTTGATATGTTGTTTGTTATTTGTTAGATATAAATTCCTACCGATCTTTTCTTGGAATGTTCCTTTTCTTTTTGCTCCTTTATTTATTTGCGCTATTTTCTTCGTAAGGATTTATGAAACCATAAAGTGGTAATGCTCATTGCAGGTATCATGCAAATTTGCTGTTTGTGCGCCTCTCACCTCCTTTATTTATTTGTGCTATTTTCTTCGTAAGGATTTTGAAACCATAAAGTGGTAATGCTCATTGCAGGTATCATGCAAATTTGCTGTTTGTGCGCCTCTCACCTCTCAACCCAATTGCTCATATCGAAATTTGTACTGCTTTGTTCAGGTAATAAACTTTGGATTATTGTGAAACACGTTATGACTGATGACATTTATTTACTGTTCTAATGGTCGGCCTTGCTCGTATTATGACTGATGATATGTTTACATTCTTGATGTCTTCCACACCTTTGTCTTTAGTATTATGGGGCTTTACCAAATCTGTAAAATAATTCTTTTTTTAGGCCTTTAATCTGTTTTCTGGTTGTTCTTGTGAATAAGCTATGACACTGGTTATAGAATTTGTTTGAGATGTCATAATTGCATTTTTCATTTGGTATGCTCAGGCTTATCGAGAAGTGGATATCCTCATCATTCACTCTTATTCAGAATGGTGTCTCGGTAGAGACTAAAGATACGCCAATTGAGGAGCCAGCAATTGATTTACCCAAAGAGCTTTTTGAGATGCTTTCTTGTGCTGGACCTTATATGTATCGTGATACTTTGTTGCTCCAGAAGGTAGACTAATTGGAATCTTCCTTCCGAGTCTTGATGTTTATAAATGTTGGATGCTATTTTTGTGTGGTTAAAACTCCCTTCTTTAGGTATGCAAAGTCTTGAGAGGTTACTACCAGTTTGCCCCAAAGCCCACTGGAAGCCATCAGAACCGTATGCATCTTAAAGAAGCAAGGTCAAGGATTGAGGAGGCACTGGGATCATGTCTCCTTCCTTCTTTACAAATGATACCTGCAAACCCAGCAATTGGACACAGGATTTGGGAAGTCATGTGTCTCCTTCCATATGAGGTGGGTTTCATGTAATTTCCGTTGGGTGAACTGAAGGTCTTCTATCCTTGATCAGCCGGCTAATGAGGAAATGGTGTATTCACAGGCTAGATATCGTCTGTATGGTGAATGGGAGAAGGACGATGAACGGGTCCCAATGATTTTGGCAGCTAGACAAACTGCGAAGGTGAGATTGTCTGGCCTGTAGTCAAAGTGCTAAATGTTCTATTCACGTTCACTATGCTATATGGACCGTTATATGATTCTCAATTTCATGTAGTTGGACACGAGAAGGATCTTAAAGCGTCTGGCAAAGGAAAACCTAAAACAGTTGGGTCGTATGGTTGCTAAACTAGCACATGCAAATCCTATGACTGTACTTCGAACAATCGTGCATCAGGTATGTGGCACTTCTGAAATGAGGAAGTGGCAGCTGCTTATTCTTTCTGACAGTTAACTATAGAAATATAGTCTATGTTTTCATCTCAATTTTTTTTTGCAGATTGAAGCTTACAGGGACATGATAAATCCAGTCGTTGATGCATTCAAGTACTTAACACAGGTAGAAAAATTCGTACTAATTTTTTTTTGTAGCTTGATATCTTTTTACTTCTACACATATACATGTGGGTGGAGTAGTGCTCGTTGTACTCGTTTTTTTAGTGGTTTCTTTTGAGTATTAACAATGATGTCAGGGTTGTGTTTTGGAACCAATTCTCATACGGGGTCTCTGCATATGCGCACTATTGCCAGACTGTGCGCTCAATATTCTCGGCTATGCAAGTCTTAACATAATATTGGGCAATATTTTGTTTGTAGTAATTTGACCAAGTTTTTCTCCAATTTTATGCTTGAAAGGGAACTGAAGCCCGGCTCATCTTTACGGTAGGATAGATTTTATTATTCTCAAGAATTTTCAAGGGATTTTGATATTCATTTCCTTGAGATTATTTTTGTCATTGATTGCCTTTTCTCTTGGGGAAGGAAGGCAATTTTATAGACATGAATTACCATCAGAGAAAAAGCTGATCCCTTGTGTCACTCTTCACGGGGCCTGAATTTTTTACCACCAACCACCATGTTTTGGCTGTTCCATGAGCATGGTATACCAAAATTTGCAAGAGATCTTGCTACTTTGTTATTCTTCTTACATTGTGGAAACAAATAGTGTTAAATTCGATACTAAGACTAGGGTTTACTATCAATATAGAACCTTTTATCAGTTTGCGAGAAAGATTAGGCCTCTGGCATAGCAAAGGTTACATGAGACCTGTGAACTAAGTAGAAGATGAAGGAAAGGAAGGCTGCATCCAGAAAATTAAATTGCCTGTTAATGACGTCGGTAGAGGTCGTTATGGTGGGTATTTAAGCATGGACATCGTGGCAGGTGTATACTTCTTCATTTTCAAACAATCTCAGTTGCATTGGGTTTTCTAACTTTGTTTTCGAAAGGTTACTGTCGGAAGAGGTTTTAGGATTGTGTTTTGCTGAATTGCACTTGTCATAGAGTATTCTTTACAAGCAGCACAAGGGATATATGCCACTCATCCCAATTCTTTCGTGCACTACTAGATAATCTTTCTGGCAGGCGCCAAAGATTCCTAAATTTATGCTTTAATCATAGACCTGGAGCATGACTTTGTGGAGGACTTGTGATTAGCGTATCTGCTAGCTGGCATCAGCATATGCTATCTAGTGAACAATTCCACCCTTCTGAACTTGGCTACTCTGCTTATGTCTTCTAGTTTTAGATAGTCTCGTTCGTTTCTTTTGGTTCCCGTAACGATCAAGTTTTCTTTGGCTCTCCCATTTCCTGATGGCATTTCTTTGTTATAGTTGGAATATGATGTTTTGGAATATGTGGTGATTGAGCGTTTAGCACAAGCTGGACGTGATAAACTGAAGGAAGATGGGCTTAATTTGTCAGATTGGTTGCAGTCATTGGCTTCTTTCTGGGGTCACTTGTATGTATCACTCCTTCCTACTGTCATTTCCATTGCTGGTACAATTTTCTCAATTGAACATTCCTACTATGTCTCTGGTATGTTTGCTGCCTATAGCATTTTTTTACTTACTTGAACAAGAAATACAATCTTTTTAAAACGAAAA
>JAOVYX010017588.1:0-21919 GCA_035668315.1 Drosera spatulata | reverse complement strand
ATCATACTGAATGTAATGAATATCAATGATTGGTCTAACTCCTAAACAAATCAACCTCAATCCCTATCCTTTTAATCAATCACGTTTCCAACCTTTGTGATTTATTTTAGTTTATAAATTCTGCAACTTAGTTAGATATTAAGCAAATTGAACAAACCCCCTCACTTCTAGAATATTCAGAATCTTAAATTAATTTAGCTGATCAAGTTAACCTTTTCCCTGTGGGATCGACCCCTACTTCCTCTACTATATTTTAACTCATATTTATAGAGTGAAGTCGGTGCTTATAAATATAAATTTGACGTGCTTGCGATGGCACGCATCAGTAGGCCCACCATTCCAGGAAACAACTTTGAAATTAAGCCGAGAGTGATTCGAATAGTTCAAGAGAGCCCATTTTGTGGATTACCTGACGAAGATCATAATTTACATATCTCATCCTTTCTTAAAATATATGATACTTTTAAGATGAATGGTGTTTCCGATGACGCCATCCATCTAAGGTTATTTCCATTCTCATTAAAAGACAATGAAAAAATATGGCTTCCTACATTACCCGTAGTTCCGATAACCACTTGGGAAGATTTAGCTCAAAATTTTTTGGCTAAGTTCTTTCCACCGGCTAAGACCGTGCGATTGAGAAATAAAATAGTTACTTTTTCACAAATTGATTCTTAATCGCTCTATGAATCTTGGGAGCGATATAAAGAGTTATTAAGAAAATGTTTGCACCATGGAATACCGGAGTGGATGTAACTTCAAACCTTCTACACTGGTCTTAATTAATCCATCCGTACTCTTTTAGATGTTGCGGCTGGAGGATCTTTAATAAGTAAGTCTCACGAAGAAGCATATAAATTGTTAGAGGAAATGGTGGCCAATGCTTGCCAATAGTCGTTCGAGAGAGTTATGACAAGAAAAACAATGAGAAAATATGAAGTGGATGTACTCACCGCATTGACCGCACAAGTGGTCGCACTCTCAACACACATAAATTCAATCGCACTTAACTCCAATTTTATTTCCTCTACCTCTTCTAGCGAGTCTTGTGATTTTTTGTGGAGGTCCTCACTTAAGTTCAAATTATCGAGATGATTGATGTGAAGCGAGTCAAGGGTGTAATTATGACGACTTCCACGTTCGTCGTAAAACGTGCAAATTTGTTTTTACCCCGTTAAAAATACTAATGTAGTTATGGAAGCGGGGGTCGATCCCACAGGGAATGACGAATGCCGACCTAAACACAACTTGAAATAATTTCTATCCTAAAGAAGGGGTAAGATTAAATATAGAATTCGTGGGGGATGTGTTTAAAATATTAAAAATGAATAATTTAAAACTAAACTAACTAGATTGAAAGAAAATAAAATAGAGCTGAGATGTAGAGTAGTTTCCTTAAGTTGGAAGAAATGTAGGAATGATGGTTGAATCACTTTGAGTCACTTAGATCAATCATGGATGTTTCTGAATGTTAGATGTAATGATTAACATGGAATGGCCGTAATGAATTTTGGCATAACTCATTACTTTCCTTACCTTCTAACTTCTAATTAGCTCAGATAGTTAAACTAACTCAATAGATTAAAACCATTTCAATTAGCTCAAACATGATTTAATCAAAAGAGTTGAATCATAACATGGAACTACCATTCATAACAATCATAGCAATTAGCTTAAACTAATCATGTTACGTGCATATGAAACCATTGATTATATATGACAATTAGCTTAAATCAAATTATATTAATTCGCTACTAACTAAAATCACTTAGAGCGATTTATAGCTCTAAACTAAGTATATTAGGTGATCAATCTAATAAACATATGTTATATGATAATTCTAACAGGTTCCATACAACATATTCATCATTAACATCTCTGGTTTCAATCATATATGCATTATCTCATGATCTAAGGTCATCAAAGGTCATCAACACATCCCTACTTATGATCTACTCACGCATATGCATCAAACAAAGCATGGAATGAAACACAGCATTGAAAACAAACATTCTGCAGAGATTAAGTAATTAAGAATGAAGGTTTTATAGCACTAAACACGTTCCAAACTGTTGTCCTAAGCTATATAACGCATTGCGGATCAAATCTCTTTGAAATACCCTCCAAAGCTTCTCCTCTTCGTGTCTCCATCTCCTCTGATCGTCTCCGCCGTTCCTGAGCTTAGTAACCCTTTTGCCTCTAGATCACAAGTAGAACAAACACAATTTGTGCAAAATTATGATGGTCCACCTGCCCTACTGAACAATCCTTACTCAAACACATATAATCCTGACTGGAGGAATCACCCACCTAGAGGTCCTTCTGCCTTTGCACCTCCTCAATCATTACAACTACCTCTAACCCAAGGGCAATAATCTAAACTTTCTATTAAGGATCTTCTCTTATAGCTCATGTCAAGGACGGATGCTTCTATTCGTAACTTAGAATCTCAAGTTGGGCAACTT
Organism: Drosera spatulata; assembly: GCA_035668315.1. Lineage (NCBI taxonomy): Eukaryota > Viridiplantae > Streptophyta > Magnoliopsida > Caryophyllales > Droseraceae > Drosera > Drosera spatulata. The sequence goes on along the minus strand of JAOVYX010017588.1, from coordinate 19,454 downwards.
GCTTCAATGATGCCCACTCGTCCACAAGGTTCATTACATAGTAACACAATTCCGAATCCAAAGGAACAAGTTAAGGTAATTAGCCTATGAAGAAAGAGGGAATTAGAAGATCCCAAAGTTAAGGAGCCTTAAATTATAGAGATTGCAGTTAATGAGAGTAAAGAAGAGAATAAAAATAAAGAGAATAAACTAAATAAAACGTTTGAAAATATTTCAGAAAAGGAACAATCAACAAAAGGGAAAGAGAAAGTTAAACAATCCAAACTCTGTCCAATTAAATCACCTCCTTATATTCCTCAAAATGACATATCCTCAACGGTTCAAAAATAAAAGTTGGATAAAGAATTTGAAATTTTCTTTTGAAGTTTTCAAAAAACTTCACATTAATAGTCCATTTGCAAATGTTTTGGCTCAAATGCCAAGTTATGGGAAGTTTCTGAAGTAAATTCTTTCCCACAAGTGAAAATTGGAGGAGTATGAGACTGTGACACTGACAAAAGAGTGTAGTGCTATCATTCAAAACAAATTCCCACAAAAAAAAACAAGATCCGGGCAGTTTCGCAATCCCTTGTTTGCATTTTGGAAAAGCCCTTTTGATCTTGGAGCTTCAATTAATCCTATGCCATTGTCTATATTTAAGAAGCTTGACTTGGGGGAGGCTAAACCTAGAAACGTCTCACTTCAACTTGCGATAAATCCAATGCTATCAAACCCAGACCGTTCATCGAACCTGAAAACTGAGTGGGTGGATGGGTCACTGGTTCAATCGTGGTCGAACCATTATCAAACCGTGATGAGTATTTATATATATGTATATATTCATTAAAAATAATTAATATAAAGATATTTTTAATTTTAGAAGGAATTAATATAAAATTTGAGTATTAATGTGTGATGAAGATAAAAAAAAATAAACAAATATCATTTTATAAGAACCTAACTGGCCCAATTGGTACAAGATATTATTCGACCCTATCCAAAATTGACCCAATAGGTGTAAGACTTATAAAAAAAATACCCGCCCAATTGATCATCTCCACCATTTGGTAACCCTAGATTTATGTTTATTCCTTCTACCTCAACCACCATGAAATAAGAGAATGAACAGACTCCATAGCCTTACACAACCTACAACCTTGAACTCGGCCTCAAGTCCTTAACCCTCACCATAACACATCTCAAATCGAGTAGCCCAAACCTCAACTCGAGCAAAGAGGAAATCAAAGGGAGAAACCTACATTTTTTTGAGTTCAAATATGTTATTCCCAGAGAGACAACCTAGAGGGGGGGGGGGGATTTGAATATGTTCTTTTAAAAATTTTGATATAAGACAATAGAGTGTTTAACTAGTATGCACTATTTTATCTTGCAGACTGTACGATGTGTCTATTGTAGAGACCTATGTTTTGAAAACTTGTCTCTTTGCACTCATTAATCTATTTCTAATAGTTCTAATATGTAAAGCAATGTAAAGAAAAATAAGTACACAGGATTTTATACTGATTCAGACACGCGCTATCAACAGATCAACGAGAGCTTAGTTCAGTCTTCCCTTGGTGACCAGTGTAGTCAAGCCAAGAGGTGAGTTCACTTTCTTCTTATTTATGGTTTACAGGAAAACCCCTTTACAAATCCACAACTTGCTAAAGGTTAAGAACGTAGATCCTTGCACAGATCCTTCTTTGGACCCTACTGTAGCTTCTTGTCCTTCAGTGCAGACTAGTGAACTCTCTTCTTCATGATTCTTCATTTCACCTTACTCAGACAATTATGCAATGATTTTTGATTTTTCTTGTTTATGAGAGAATTCAAAATATCATCGTTCATCTTTTTTTTTTTTTTTCTTTTATTTCTCTGAGCTCCTTTGATCCCCTTTTATAGGCTGAGAGGATGAGAACCTGTGACTGTCCTATTCAGATATTGACAGCTTTGTCTGTTTGCTCACAGTGACCCCATCACTGATGTTGACAGTCTTGCTTCTGCTTTTCTGATCTTAGTACAGATTTTCATACCTCAAATCTTCGATTTGACCAATCCTTTGATCCTTGTCCAACCCCGCAATTATCTCTGCTGTATTCAGTCTGCTACCACTTAGTCTGTACCCTGTATCGTTGAGACCTCGTCTGCGCTCGGTCACTGCTGTAACCTCGCCTACACCCAACGCTGCTGCAACTTTTTTTGCATTGCTGTGTTGGTCCTTATCAACAAGATTGATCCTACATCCTGAAACATTTGTAGGCCTTTTGCTGTCCATGTATGTCTTACCTGCCTTACTGAAATCTCCTAGTAGTGGTCCACATTTGGTGGCCTACAATGCTCTCCCTCTGTGACCATCTGCTCTTCCGTATCAAACCTAGACTATAGATTACTAACCTGATTTCTAGCCTAAGCACACTAACTACATGATGGTTATACTCCTAAGTTTTGTTCATCAATTTCTATACAATTGAAGGGATTTCATATTCCTATCAAAATAAATCGTCCAAACCCGGAAAAGTCATTTCGGGCGCGCTAGTACGAAACGGTTCTACCATCGGTTGGCTGGTTCTTGATGATTTTTCAATCGAGACGGTTTCCATAGGTAACCTGGACCGTGTTGAGGACCGGGTAGCGAGTTTTCCGATTGAACCGTTCGGTCCAGTCCAGGTTTGAAAACGTTGGATAAATCAATCAAATATCCACGAGGTACGGTTGAAGTTGTTTTAGTTAAAAGTTGAAATAATAGAGAAGTTACCGCCTCCATCCACTGTCAAAGGAGTTCGAATTTTTCTTGGTCGTGCAGGTTCTTATAGAAGATTTATTAAGGAGTTCTTAAAAATCTCAAAACCATTGTATTGCTGGTTAGAAAGGGACATATCCTTCCATTTTAGTGATGAATGCATGAAAGCATTTGAGCATTTGAAAAACTCTCTCATAATTGCACCGGTAGTTATTACACCGTTATGGGATTTCCCGTTTGAGCTAATATGTGATGCGAGCGATTATGCAGTTGCAGCTGTGCTTGGGCAAGGCATTAATAAAGTGTTTCACGCTATTTATTATGCGAGTCGTACCTTGAGCGATGCTCAATAATTATGCGACAACAGAGTAAGAATTATTAGCTGTTGTCTTTGCTTTTGACAAATTTCGCTCATATTTGAAGGGAAGGATAGTGATGGTCTATACGGACCACTCGGCTATAAAATACCTAGTTGCAAGTAAAGGATCGAAGCCCGATTGATAAGGTGGGTTTTGCTATTGCAGGAATTTAATTTTGAAATCCGTGATAAAAAACAAACAGAGAACATGGTTGTAGACCACTTATCTCGTCTTGGATATGGAGATTTGAACATGAATGATGAGACACCAATTGAAGAGTTATTCCCAGACAAGCAACTCTTTGTTGTTTCTGATAAAAAAGTTTACCTTAATTCGCGGACCATGCTAACTACTTTGTTAGTGGTGCGTTACCGCCAGACCAATCCCACTAGCAAAGAAAGAAATTTTTCTTAGAAATAAAATATTTTTTTTATGGGATAAACCTTACCCATACAAGAGTTGTCTTGATAGAGTTCTGCGTCGATGTATCCCTGAAGAGAAAATGAGAGATATTTTATATTATTGTCATTCATCTGATTATGGTGGTCACTTCGGGGGTAGTAAGAAAACAACTAAGATTTTACAAAGTGGATTTTATTGGCCATCCTTATATAAAGATGCATTCAAATATGTCTCTCTTTGTGACAAATGTCAAAGGACAAGAACAATCTCTAAGAGACATGGAATATCCCAAAACGGGATTCTTGAAGTCGAACCTTTCGATGTTTTGGGTATAGATTTCATGGGTCCTTTTTCTAAGTCTTGTGGAAATCGATACATCCTTGTGGCTATTGATTATATATCCAAATGGGTTGAGGCTATCACATTCCCTATGAATGATTCCAAGGTTGCACTCAAATTCTTGAAAAAATATATTTTGACTAGATTTGGGACTCCGTGCACACTTATAAGCGATGAAGGGACACATTTCTGCAATAAGTGGTTATATGCCTTACTTTTCAAGTATGGCGTGAAACATAAAGTTGCAACACTATATCAGCCCCAAACTATCGGTCAAGTCGAAGTATGTAATCGAGAATTGAAACAAACTTTGGAGAAAACAGTTAATTCTGTACGTAAAGATTGGGCCATAAAGCTAGATGATGTGTTGTGGGCGTATAGGACAACTTACGAAACACCAATAGGCACTTTGCTATATAAACTAGTGTTTGGTAAGGCTTGCCATCTTCCTTTGGAGTTGGAACATTGTGCATATTGGGCAACCACATATCTTAACTCCGACTTGAAAAATACATAAGGGAAGCCTCTCCTCTAATTGAATGAATTGGAGGAATTTTGTCACGATGCTTATGAGAACGCAAAAATATACAAACAACGGACAACACTTTGGCATGTCAAGAGGATTTTTGCACCGGGAGTTCTCAATCGGGGATAGCATTTTTCAATTCAATTTTGGTTTGAGATTATTTCCTGGTAAATTGAAATCACATTGATCTGTCCCTTTTATCGTTACACATATTTTTTCACATGGAGCAGTTGAAATTGAAGGCGCATAAGGAAAACTCAAGGTGAACGGTCAGAGATTAAAAGCCTATGTTATGGTGAAAGGAAATATTGGCCTCCTTGGTGTTAAACGACACTTAAAAGTGTTCGTCTAAGTCAAGATGTAAAACTTAGCGCTGCTCGATAGGCAACCCATGCTATTTCCATTTAAGTGTGTATTTCTTAACGTGCTTTCCTGTAGTGAAAACTCCATGTGTGAATTCCTCACTTTGAGTTGTTTTCCTTACATTACTATCTATCTTATATCAATTTGCTATAATTGTTATTTGGGGAATAGATCCTGTAAGTAATCAAGTGTTGCAGCTTCATAAAGCTTACAAGCTACTCAAGGATGAAAATCAAAGGTTTCGAGAGGAGCTAGCAAAAATCAAAGAGGACTTGAGGCGGAGTTTGCAAAGCATAAGTATAAAGAAGCGTGCAAAAAGAGAGAAAGTATTGGTTATGTGTGTGTCACTTATGAAGCCTCCTGTTCATTGGTTACCACATGAGTTGTATGCACGAAATAGAACTATTGTTGATCTTGATAAAATCTCTTAATAGGGTTTTCCTTAGGCCAAGTATTGTATTTCATGAGTATTCAGATGACAGGCCGAGTAAGAATTTCTTTTCTTATGTCTTCTTTTATATATTGCCTCTTTAATTTGATTGTATTGTTCATGTTTTGCTGGTATCTAATAGAGTAAGTGATGTGTGCTATCACGAACACATCAAATTAGAATTTATATACACTCACTCACATTCTAATGATATTTACATTAATGTACTAGTGGAAGTAAGGGTCGAACCCACAGGGACAGTCGTAATATTATTTATTTTCTTTTTAGTCAAAGAAATATTATAATTATGAAAATTAAGATTGAGAGATCTTTCTACCACTCGACCCAGGACTAAGACCAGGAATCTTTGAAATCGGGGGGGATTGTCTTTTCTATGGAGCATCTCGGCCCTTCCACTTTTTGAGTTAACAGGCCAGGAGCGGCATCAGAAAAGGGAGGGATTTTGGTTTTCTAAAATTAATGAATTAAAGCCTAATTAAACTAACTAAAACTAATTACTATGCTATGGAATAGATATGGATGTTTTCCAATTAATATAAGTGTAGGGAATAGATCAATTTCGTTCTTGTTTCAAGGATCAATCATGGATATGATTAAGTACGATTCGTCATTCAGAATGGTTTGGTTGTAATAAAAGGATACCTTAAATTACGTTCTCTAGAGTTCTAATTATCAAGATACCTTGAATAACTAAGCTAATCATCTATCCTATATACAATGATAGTATAAATACATAAAAATAGATAATTGAATCAAACAAGGAGCATACCAAACATGAATAAAATAGCAAGATAGTTTGGTCTACTTATTCACATGCCAAAGATCCTAACTAGATTACAGCAAGATAGCTTGGTCTACAATCCGATTAGCTGCTACTTAACATGACCAAAATACTTTGAATCACTATCTAGATCAAACTATAATAGCATCTAAGTGATCAACTTAGAAGAAATCATAAGTTAATCATGGTATAGTTAATATATAAAGTCATCTAGGTGATCAATCTAGATAAATTCATGCTTAACTATGATAAAAGTTTGATCTTTAACAATATTCATCATCATACAAATCTGATTATATAAGATTCAATAACATCTCACGATCCTTTAGCTCAAACTATATCAATCAATCCCTACAAATCAACTACTCAACCATAGTCATGGAAATCATCTCAATCATAGTCGTAAAATGCATCATCACTATCAATTGAAAGACGTTATAGAAATCAATACAACAATGATAGCCGAAGATTCAAAGTCCAATAAACAAGATCTGTAGCAATATTCAATAATCGAAGCACCAAACATAAAGATCCAATCCAATGTAATGAAGGAAAGTATGAAAAATAACCTACACTATGGACTCTGTCGTCAAAGACGGACAAAAATCTTTGATAAAAACAAAAACAAAAGGACCATTTTTATAGAAAAACTAAAAATCCTAGAAAATCTGTTGAAAATATCGTCAAAATCTCGTGAATATCTTTCGGATAAATAGCGTCACGATCATGACAGGGGCTGTCACGATCCTGGCCATCGTGCTAAGTTCTCTAGATGATTTTTGGCCTTCGTCATGATCGTGACGAGCATGCTCATGATCATGACCATCGTGAAAATAGCTTATGAACACTTTTCTGCCACGGTCACAATCGTGACGAAACCTATCACGGTCGTGACCAACCTTGTAACTATTGAAAATAGCATTTTTTTTTCTCGAAGAACTTTGTCTTATTCGATGGTACACTGTATGTGGCCCTTGTATCATTATGAAACATTTCAAATGGCATCGTTTACACCTTCAAAATGGCCTCAAATCATCATCTATGCATCTTAAACTTTTATAGTTCATCCATGATCATAATAGCCTCAATCACGTCGATTTTGCTCCAAAACAGCTCCAAACGTCTTCAAACATCAATATCATCGTCTAACGCACATGAACATCACCAGAAATCATCAAAAACCATCTTCAAAGATTATCAAATCATCATACTTTATCATGATCATCTTCAACCCTTTTTCATCCATTTACACGAATCACCAAAAGTCGCTTCTCTCGATCAAATTTACAATGAAAACATACAAACAACAGCAGCAACATTCCAAAACTTAAACTAAACTAAAAATATTTTAAAAAAAACACCAAACATGTTAAACAAAGAAAATTAACTTAGAAATCTATGAGTATATTCATATGCATCTTGAGCATCTCAAGACATCATAGAAATCATCTTCAAAAATCGTCAAATCATCACATTTCATCACGATCATCTTTATGAGTTTTCCATACGAACCATCAAAAGTCGCTTCTCTTGATCAAATCTACAATAAAAACTAGCAAATAACAGTACCAACGTTCCAAATCTAAAACTAAACTAAAAACATGTAGGAAACAACACTAAACATGTTAAACAAAGGAAATTAACTTAGAAAACTATGAGTATATTCATATGCATCAGTAAGTGTGGGGGAGTGGTTGGTTATCGCAATTGCAATCTTGTTTCATCGATTTCCATACTCAGCTATGTGTCATATCCTTCAACGCTTTCTCTTCTTACCTGTATTCTCTTGTGGTTTTAAATTTTATTATTGTTTGTTTTGCGTAATGTTATTTCAGTGAGGACATTGAACCCCTTAGGGAAAGGGGTGTGTTGTGTTGTTCTTGTAGGTCGTGATATTTTTGTAAAGAAAGAAAAGAAAAGAAAAAACGCAAACAAAAAAGAGAAAAAAATATTTTAAAAAAACTTGTTTGTAAATTTTGTTTGAAAATACCATTTTAAGTTCCAAAAAAATAGAAGAAAAAGAAAAAGAGTCTAACCCTTTAGTTATAATATTAACTATGTTAAATATGACTTTTTGTTTGTAAATATGTACATATATCCTTGTTATAAATATGAGCATATGTCCTTGTTTTATTCTCTTTTGTGTTAATAAAGTCTGATGTGAGTGGTTTTATTTTCGTTTGAAAAAGTCGCCTGCGCATGACAATTGGATTTCTTCGCAATTCAATGCTTTTAATGAGACTTGATATCTTTGATTTTGTTTAGATTTTATCTTTATTTTTAGTTATTATTTTATCTAGTATAAATATGTAGTGAAAATCCATCGAACTCTTTCGTGGTTTAGAATTTCTTCACTGTTTCATTTCCTCATCAAAAAAGAAAAATGTAATAAAGAACAAAAAACGAACATTAAAATGCGTATATGCCCCCGAGCCTTCTGGACCGACTGGTCTGGTCAGACAAATAATAAAACACTTGAAAGTTTCATTACAACTAAATTTCATAAATCAAATGATGATAAATATTTTGATAGTATAATCAAGTCACAAAATCCAACGTATCTCCATGAATTTCATTGAAAATTATATTAAAGAAGTCATGGGTTCAAATTCAACCATATGAAAATATTAATTTGGAGATCGTCGACTAATTTTTAATTTATTTCAATTATTCATTGATTGTATTTTGTTATCACCAAAAAATCTAATGTTAAATGATGACTTTTGTCATCACATTAAATATTCGCATAATCTGTGATGGTTTATTCCCTCATGTTAAGTTCCTGTATCGAAAAAACCGTCATGAAAAGTCTCTTATGACACTAGCGAAGCGCGTGATGATAAAAACAATCACGAAAACCTCATGTGATGGTTTTCTGCATTTTGTGACGGCATTTGTTAAGTAGTGACCACAGGGTTGGACGCAAGGAGAAAAAGAAAAGCCCAAAGAGGAAAGTAATGTGAAAAGCCCACGCTAAGTGTGGATCGCAAGCACACTTGTCAAGAAAGGCATCTCATCACTCATTTATTCCTCTTATTTAATTCCTCACCTACAATAATAACCTGGTCGATGTGGGAACGATCTCATTTAATCACTCATCGACTCAAATAGCCATGGTGTCACATTCCCGACAACCCATGAGCGAGCCGATGCTCGTCGACACTCGCCGACTCAAATCGGCAACTATTCTACTTGCTCGGCCCGACCTAAGACTAGTCGTACCGCATTAGGCTGTCGGCGGATTTTCCTGAGCCAAAACCACGTCGAAATTGAGCCCCAACAACCAATCACATGACCCGACCTTTTTTCCCTTTTCTGCAGGCCAACGAGGGGCTTCATTGCCTCCGAGCAACCTTTCCTTATGCCCGACGAGTCTCGCCGGTGATGACCTGACGTTGGCCACGCCCTTCCCCTGTCCAGCCAACCACCGGCTAGTTGCTGTCAACGATGCAACTCTCCTCGAGGCCCTGCTCTGTTCAACAGAAAGGGAAAGGGGAAAGAGTTGACTTAGTCATAATGCTATTGCGTATATTATATATACACAAGGTAGTGGTAGTTTTTATTATATACTTATACGTGTTTGAAAAATATGGTGTAGGTGTAGAACTTGCAGACGTCGAGGAAGTGTGAAGGATTATTAAAAGTTTTAGGTCTCACAGATACTTAATTATAAGATAATAATCGTTATTAATTTTATTATAACCTAAGGTTATAGGCTCACGGAAATATATTTTAAAACATGTTTGCCTGCTTGTGTCATCTAGCTTGACTTATCATGATTAATGAAATAATCCTGTCCAGTTAAAAATCTTATTCACATGAAAACTTCCTCAACCTGTAAAATTTTATTACACATCTCAAGCCCTTACACAACAGTTTTTAATACATCCATGAAGTACAACTACCTGCTTATACAATATCAACTTAGGCGCCTAACATTTACAACCCAACTCCATAATGAAACATGAAATCTCCAGAGGCTAGCATGCCCCTTTAGGAAATAATCTCGTATTTCTCTCCTGCAAAATCATATAAACCATTGCTACCAGCATCTTCCTTCTTGCTGCCAAATCCATTTTCCCTCAACATACACACATCATCCACTGCATCCAGTCCTCCCTTGCCATTCTTCCAAGTCTCATCTTCAAACCCTTCGCAACCTTCTTCAATACCACCCAGGAGAAAGAGCATGAACAAAATAGATGTTTCACCTCTCACTACCAGTTTGGCATAATAGACCAATCTCGTCATCACATAATTCATGTCTAAGTAACCAACTCTTCACTCTGAACTTGCCTTTAAAAATGAGCCATAAGATAAACCCATGCTTTGGGATAAAATCCTTGCACCACACCAATCTCCACCAAGGAAGAACCTCTTTGTAATAAGAGCTTTATTCCAGTCAAATAACAACTTAAGCCCTAGTCCTCTCTGATTCTTGGGCAAGCGTGCTTCCTCCCACTTCATTAAATATTTATGTTTATTAAGTGCTACACCATACCAGAGAAAGGACCTACACAACGTCTAATCTTAACAACGACTTTCTGAGAAAAAAGAAATACCTGGGACTAATAGAATTAAATGCTCATCAGCTTGAATCAAGGCTAATCTCCCTGCATAAGATAACAGTCTGGATTCTCTTGAGATAATTCTAGACATAATCTTATCTAGACGAGGACACCTTCTTCAAGTGTTTATGGGCCTCTGAGAAACCTTTGATGCATCACTTGTTCAGATAACTTGATTTCTCTTTTCAACACAACACAGTCAGCACTTGTGTATTTTCTCAATCAAAATCAACTCCTGAAACTTTGCTGCCATTCTCTTTTTTATAGACAAGGCTCCTTCACTAGCCGTTGTCCCTTTTATACCTCGAAATAATCTCAGCCATCGATTTCCAACAGAAAGTGTCCAAAACCAACTTCCAACGCTCTTGAAAATGATCTGAGAATCATACAGCCTGTTGAACACTATCATTGTAATGTATGATTCTTATCTTGTATTGAGTTTTGCTACTCTATTTGCCAGAAGAATAATTAGCCTTCAGTAATAAAACAACTTGTTCTGGCCACATATCCGTGTAGTCAATAACTCACTCTGCTGCCATAATTCACCCTTCTGACTTGAAGTACTCAAACAGTTAAGTTGAACTCTGCTGATGTTTCAATCTGCAGTCTTCTATGTGACTAATTCATATCCATCTGTCCTTAGAGGTAGAACCTCTGCTGCCTTAGTGAGTCCTTGGGAGTCTTTTTATTTATCATCAATTTTGTAGGACTTGATTCAATAATCTCCTCCTAAATTGGCGATAACAAAATGCTCCTTGACTTGCAAAGAATATGGATTAAGAGCTCAGAACTGACTAGTGTGCTAAGGTCTTGCCCTACTGCTTGTTCTGTTTCAACTTACTGTGCTGGAGAGCCCTGCTGGTTCATCCTCAACAAGGATGATGTCATCCTCTGGTGAAGGTTCATGGTGTGTAGGAGTTAGGGGTGAGGAGAAAAGACCGTTAACCAAAATTCTGAATTGAACTGAATCGAAATAATGGATTCGGTTCTATTTTTTCTGATATTTGGTTAATTCGATATTTAGTTTGTGGTTTTTAGCATTAATTCAGTTTTTATATTGGTTGCGTGAATTGCAAAATTCGGATAATTCGGTTAACCAAATTTATAAGTTCAAATACAATTTATTAGTTTACATGATATTTTTTTCTTTGAGAATGATTCTTTTTATGACATCAATAGAGCATAAAATGACTAAAAATGTCCTAATTCTTCATCATAGTTTTGTATGTCCAGCATTTAGGTTTTTACAATAAAATTTCTGGACTTCCTGGATATGGTAAACATATCAAAGAATATTGATTCCGAAATTTGAGATTCGACATTTTAAATTGATTGCATTTCTTAGATTTGCTAAATAATAGCATTTCCTAAGTCAATTAATTTTATTTTGATAACATATAACTTACTGAAGGTATACAAACTTAATTTACATATGTTGATTATTACGTTGTTTATTGTGGAAACAAAGAACATCAAAATTCGATTAAAAAAACCGAATTAACAGAACTTTTTTCCGTTATTTCAGTTCGGTTTTTTGTGATAATCGAAATTATTTCGGTTCGATTTTGATTAGCAATTTTGGATAACAAAATGAAATTTCGGTTAATTGAAATCGAAAACAAATTTGGTTATACCCAATTATCACCACTAGCTGGAGTTGACCCTCTTTCTTTATCATCTGAGGTGGCTTCTGTGAGTATGTAGACCTCATCTATCATTTCTTGCTTGATTTGGAGTAGAGTGGCCGAGATGGGATAATCGTCTGTGCTAATTTCCCCCCTGAGTAGATACTTCTTCTAGCCTGTCTGTCATCATAATTTCTGTTCCATCTTGCTGTACTGGTGGTGCTTCAATCTACAGAGGTGGCTCAAGTGCTTCAATTTCCTTGTTGGCATCTTGATCATGTGATTCTACATCTGCGAGAGTTGCGCCATCTATTAGCTTGTCAAGATCATCACTTCCTTCATCTTGATGATCTCCTGAAGGTGGATCATCATCATCTCCTATAGCTCCTTCTGCTATTGTAATATTTCCTTCTACTATTTTTCTGATGTTGTACAACGTCTTGTGATTTTATTTCTCAATGATTTCCTGGATTTTTATAAGCAATACTTCATCAATAACAAACTTGTCAGAAGTGATGGCTTGAGAGTCCAGCTTTCCTAATATTTGCTCAGTAACACTTTCCTGAACTTTGGATCCGACCAACACTGCTATATGAAGGCTGTATTTCTTCCTAACCTCCTGTCTTATGCTTTCCATCAGTGCCTTACTAGTTGCCTCCCCTCCTGCTTCAGACAACAGTTCTGGTTGATATTCTTTCCTTCTCTGAGCTTCTCCAAAGACTATAGCTGCTCTGATAGTGTAAAGGAACTTTTGCTTGGGCAGCTTTGCTCTCTTGGGCTTCTTCTTGGGTCTTCTGTCGTCTGAATGGGTGGAGGTTATAGACCCTTCTCTTTTGGAAACAATTAGGGCCGTTAAGGTGTCTTGAAAAACGGGAACAATGGCTAACTCTGTTGTTGATGATGTTGTCTCTACTGGAGTTACATGTTCAGCTTGCTTTGCTGTAGTTGCTAGAATCTGAAGCCTTGTTATCCTCGCAGCCCTTTCTTCCTTTGTTCTGGTGGCTAAGGCCCTTCGTCTTATCATAGGTTTTGGAAGCTGGTAGTTGTTCTGGTGCTTCTTCAAACTCTTTTGTTGGAATGGTCTGCTGTGTTGCTTTGAATTCCTTTAATGCCATCTTCAATTTGTTAAGAAGATGGGGATGTCACTTCTTCATTTTAACAATCTCTATAGCCATCCTAGGCATCCTGTTTTCAAGGTTCTGATACTTTTACTAATGTCAGCATCTTTCATGTTGTCATCATCTTTCTTACTAATGTCAGTCAGCTCATGAATGACCTTTTTCCTGATACTGATGTTGTGCTTGATTTGTTTTATCAATTCAGTTCTCATCTTGACAATAAGAGGGTCATCATTTTCCCTGAGTGCTACTCCTTGTAATTCCTCAAGCTCTTGCTCCTTTTTCTGTAATTCCCTTCGTGACCTTCTGATTTGCTCTTCTCTAACTTGTCTGGACACCAAGGTTGCATTGATTCTTTTTAGTAGATCGGTTAGTAGTCTCATACAACACTGGAATTGCGTCATGCAACAGACCAACTTCCTCTACTTCTGTTCTTCCTTTAGAAGTATGTTGATAAGCTTCCAAAGCTAAGATCTAGTTTCTAAATCTTTCAAACAAAGGATCAAACTCCTTTGGTTTCTCATCATCTGAGTCTGGTGTCTCAGAGGTGTCCTCACTCTTGCTTATTGCCTTCTTGGTAAGTTTACAAGTGAACTTGGTTTTTTTAGGCCTATTCTTGAGCACGAAGAGGCGTCTTGGAGGCATTTCTTCACCAAAAGAAGAGTATAATTCTCTCTTCTTTCGGTGATAAGTGTGCCATACTGTCTTCTTTTCTGTAGGGGATTGTTTGTGATTGATTCAGGTTGCTTGGGAACAATGAAGTTTCTTTCCCTTGCTGTTTTGGCTAGCTTAGCCATCGAAGGCTGGATGGTAGAGTGGATGATGATTTCTTGTGGAGTGATCATCTCTATTTGGTTGCCTTGTTGAGATGCTTCTATCAGATCACCTTCTGCACAGTCTTTGGGTGTTCTGCTGTTGTTACCTCTAACTGATTAGTTGTAACATTCTTCATTTGATTTTGTTGTGATTTGATTCTCTATACTTCTTATGTTGAAGGAGGGGAGAATCTCCTTTGATCTTGGTTAAAGACATTATTTGTTCAGCTTGAGTTGTCATGTCCCTCTAGTATACTGCCTCTGCCAACTCTATTTGTTCTTCTGTTATAGGTTGTTCTACTAGTACCACTGTCAACCGATCTGTTGTGCACCTTGTAGTGGCCTCATCAGTCTGTTCAGATGTGATTTCCTTTGGAGGAGACTACTTTGCTTCTTCAAGTCTGACTTCCCTTGTAGTTTTCAGTTTGGGCTGATTTCTTTGGTGATAAGGTGGCTTCTTGTGAGGGTGTTTGTTGATCTATTGATGTGCGTGAATCTGCTAGTGGTAGAGTTACTTCTTTTCTTCTTTGCCTTTTTAATGGTGCCTTCCTCACCTTCCTTTCTGTAGGTTCTATTGCTTTCCTTTTTGGAGGTGTCTTCTTTGCCTCCTTTACTGTTGATGGCTTTCCTTTCTCCTTTTTCTCAAAAGTTGTAAGAGCTTTTCTCATGAGCTTCAGAATGGAATCTCCTATTCTCTTATTTTATTGATTGCCACACCTTCTTAGGGCTGATCTTGAGATTTTTCTTGATGAGCAGACTGATGATTCTGTCGAAGGCATAGCTCTTTTACTCTTTCAATTTTTTGGCAAATAAGTTGAATACCGAATTAGTCATCATTTTGAGTTGGTCTTGGTTGACATGATCTTTTAATCCTTCCACCACCAGAAGGAATTTCTTGAGTACATCTGCAAGATATTCATACTTTTCGTGAAAATATTTCTTGAGTAACTATCCCTTCTTTGGGATGTATGTCATCATCTTTTCTATTCCTTCCTGAATTCTTTCAGCAGATAGTTCATCAGGAAAAATCCCATCATCATTTAGCTTGAAGAGTTCTATAAAGTCTTTGACAATCCAAATAATCTCTTTTCTTGTTATAATCGTAGTGATCTTTTGATTATCATTGCTGACTTTAATAGAACCCCAAAATTCCTTGACCTTTGGAACAAAGTATCCTCGTCTCTTCTCCCAACAGTTCTTTTAAACCTATATCAATAAGAATTTAGGTGATCTTCTTGATCCCCTCAGAGTAGTTAATCACCTCATCAAACAACAAGACATTTTCAGTCTTGATCTCTAAGGTCTTTGATCCCTTTCCTGTCATTTGGTTAGATGAAAATCGAAATAGGGCAAAGTAAATTATACTCTATATCGCAAGTAAAGAACTAAGTATTAACACGCAACTACTTTACTATCAATTGCGAGGCTCATAGATTCTTCTATGTATGCTTAAGAGTTAGAGTTTTCCAGCAAAGTAAGAGAGAGAGAGAGAGAGAGAGAGAGAGAGAGAGAGAGAGAGAGAGATTGATTTAGTGTGTTTGAGAGGAGGGAGATTATAAAGTGTGAAAATTTTGTTAAGGCATAAGTATTTATAGGTAAATAGGTAAATAGACAAGCGTAGAGATCACAATGTCTATAATTTTCTCAAAATAGAATTATAATCGTTGAAATATAAAAAGATAATGTTTGCGAGTCATCAGCAAATCTCATCAGTAGAGTGCTACCTTGCTGTGGTGTGTTATTCAGAAGAGTAACTATATGTTACTTTGCTATTGCCTATAAATCATGCTCAATCATTCTCAATTCTCCTCTACAGTGGACAAATTTTCTCTCATCAAGGGATTTTGTAAAAATGTCAACCACTTACTTTTCTGTTGAGATAAATTCAAGCGTGATATTTTTCTTTTGAATATGATCCCTGATAAAATGATACCTGATGTCTATGTGCTTTGTTCTTGAGCGGAACATTGGGTTATTTACGATGGTTATTGCTGATGTATTATCACAGTAGACAGGGGTACTGGAGATATGCATGTCATAGTCAAGAAGCTGAGATCTCATCTAGAGAATATGTGCTACATAACTTCCATCTGCAACATATTCAGCTTCTTGCTAAACCATGAAATCAGTCTATCTCCCAAGAATTGGCTTGAACCACTTGTAGTTTCCTGTCTATAGTACGTCCAGCAAAGTCAGCATCAAAAAAACCACTAAGATTTAAGTCTGAATCTCATGGGTACCATAATCCCAGATTAGAGGTACGCTTGAGTTATCTAAGGATTCTTTTGATAGCAGAATAATGTGATTTCTTAGGGTCAGACTGAAATCTTGCACATACATATACATAGAACATGATATTTGGTCTGCTAGTTGTAATATACAAGAGAGATCCTATAATATCTCTATACAAAGCTGCAATTATTGACTTCCCTTTTTCATCCTTTTCTAGCTTGATATAGGTGCTCATGGGTGTTCTCATGGTGCTGGCATTCTCAATCCAAATTTCTTAATCATATTGCCCAAGTACTTCGATTGATTCAAAAAGATTCCCTTGGAGCCCTGCTGAACCTGTAATCCCAGAAAGTACTGGAGTTCTCCCATGAGACTAATTTGAAATTTAGACTTCATTAAACTTGGAAGCTCATCACAAAGTGTATTATCGATAGAGCAAAAAATTACATACATCTGTACCATCAGAACATCTTTGTTGTTTCTTTTAAGAAACAATGTGGTATTTACCTTTCCTCTTGCAAATCCATTCTCTAGTAGATAATTAGATAAGGTTTCATACCATGCCCTAGGTGCCTGTTTCAGGCCATATAAAGCTTTGTCTATCTGATGGATAAAAAGAAAAAAGAAAAAAAAGAAAATCTTTGTCTAGTCTGTATATATGATCTGAAAACTCATGATCTTCAAATCCTATGGGTTGCTCAACATACATATCCTCTTATAACTCATCATTTAGAAATGCACTCTTTATATCCATTTGGTGTACTGAAAATCCCCTGTAAGCAGTATGTATCAGAAATATTCTAATTGCTTCCAGTCTGACTATAAGTGCAAAGGTTTCATCATAATCTATTCCCTTTTCTTATGAATATCCTTTAGCAACCAGTCTGGCTGTATTTCTTATTATAATGCCATTTTCATCAGTCTTATTTCTACATACCCATTATACTCCTATAACTGGGTAATCCTTAGGTCTAGGAATAAGTTTTCATACCTCATTTATTAGATTATTTCTGCATTCCTTGAATCTAGTAAGGACATCTTAAAGCTTCTTCAGGTCTCTTAGGCTCCATTTCTAAGAGAAAACAAGTATATAAGCATTGTGGTTGTTCCCCTTCTTATTTTCACTGGCTCATCTACGTCTCCAATGATATTTTGTGTTGGATGAACATCAGTCCACTGATTTTTCCTTTTGTTCGCATCAGCAAGGTTCATGCCTTGTAATTCTATCACAATGTCCTCTTGGTTTTCTACTGCCTGTAGTTATGCTGATTCTGACTTTGTTGCATTTCCTTCTAGTGGTGCAAGTTCATTTTCCTCAGGAGACTTCCTATTGTCATCAACACTAGGACAATATACAATCTTCTCATCAAAGATGTTAGCATTCCTGGGTACTGAATATATCTTATCAAATGTGGCATGTATAGTTTCTTCCAGAACATCAAATCTGTTATTTAATACTTGTAAAGCCCCAGAAAATTTAGATTAAATAAATATAAAAATTGTGATCAAATAATAGTTCAAAAATATATAAGCGTAACGAAAATATGCGTTTTCTCTTTTATAATAAATTAAATGTAAGAAACGAAGCTGGTTTCAAAGTTTTGAGACGAAACGTTACGTTCATAATATTAAAACTTGTGACGAAGTTGGGATAACTTTTGTCGCGAAAAAATTTGGAAAATTAGATGTTAATTAATAACTTGATTTTTCGAGCATGGTGGTAAAATTTGAGCGAAGACTGTGGAAGATTTGAGATTAACTGGTCCTACGATTAAACGAAACGGGGATGTTTTATTTCAAATCCTACCCATTATGCTTTTCCCTCCTTTTTCTTTTCCCCTTTGCTGATTCTTTTCAGCAAGCCGTGCTCTTCTTTATTTCCCAGTGCACCATTACAACCACCGAAGGCGTCATCGTGGACACCACCACAACAACCACCAAACCCACCTCCTCAATCCGCAGCTCTATCACTCTCTCTCGGGTCATTCCTCTGCCTCACTTTGCTCTCAATCCCTCACACACTCTCTCATGATCTCCTCACTTTCTTCTTCCTTTGCTTTTGGTTTCTCTTGTTTGGCAACAGAAACAAGTACTCTCAAGGGTCACTAGCTACGAGTAGGACTAGCTTGGAGGCAGGAGGGACGTGGTGATCCCGAGAGAAGGAGGAGAAGGAGTAATGGTAGCCCAAAACGCTCCAAAGGTGGGAAAGGAACCGAGCAAGGAAAACCGAGGCAAACCATGCTCAAATCCATTTCAACAAGAAAGTGAGCTACAACTCCTCTATACTTAACTTCTAACTGATTTTATGTAGCTAAATAACGAAAGAAACTGCATGAAAAACAAGCCATGGACGATGAAATACGTTATTTGAACCAAAAGACGAGTTATGTGTGTATGACCTCAAAACCTAAGGGTTTACGTATCAAACAAGCCCAAAACTGATGAAAAATGACAAGAACTAAGTAAATATTATGTTCATGAAGTTTTAGATCATTTGAGGTTGAATTGGTTGGGTAAAACACAAAAACCAACAAAGCAGTTTTTTTTCCAGTTTCAGGACAGCTATGACCTTCGAGATTTAAACGCATTTTGACCCTAGTTAGAGCCTTATTCAGAAAATGATCCTTCAGACAAAATTGTAGAGGACTTCTTGTAATTTCTAACTAATCAAGAATCACCCGATTTGGTTAAGAAACGAGGAAGTTATGGATGCTCGAAGTCAGTGCAAGAAACCTAGAAAACAAAACACTGACGCTTCGGTTATGCTTTGGGCACTTCCATTGTAGCTCAAAAATGTGTTCTTTTGATGTATTAATGCGTCGTGTCAATCCGTGTGCCTCATGCAACTATTAAAATACAATATTTGAATAAAAAAACGTGGTAAATTATATGGTTAATTGTACGCAGACCAAAAACGTTTAGTTTAAATAGAATACATAATAGTTTGTGTATTCGGAAAACATACGAAAATTTTACAAAATAAAGTTGGAGCGTACGAAAGCGTGCTTAATACTATAATATTCGTATTTGAGAACATTTAGCATATAGAAATACAAACATGCTAAGCTTAAATAAAATGCGAAATAATTTACGTATTCGTACAAAATACTCAAATACGTAGAAATAATGGAAATACGTAGAAATAACGCGATGTAC